>PVJH01004492.1:46380-124476 GCA_004026705.1 Nesogale talazaci
TTTTTTTGGGGGGGGGCGTCACTCTGTGTCTCATTTTTTTTTCTTTTTTTTTTTCGTGTCTCATTTTTAACTCAGAAGTGGTTAGATTTGGGATCTACCACACACTCATAGCACATAATTAACATAACAAAAGACTCCTCTATTTTTAAAAGTTCCTATTTTCAGATCCAGAAATTATGCTATTAACATAATTTTATGTTCTTAACATGAATTTTCTTTTTTGTTGTTTGAATAAAATATTAGCATTTGCAAGTCTGCTATTCAAAAATTTCCGTAGTGATATTTTTCTATTAAATTCATTGTATAAAATGTTGTATCACATTATGTCACACATGAAGTTTTACATATTTCCAAGCTTATTTTGTTTTGTTTATTGGCATGCGCCAACTCATAACAATGTAAAGACTGGAAGTTTATATTTATTCCTTAGTTCATCTTAGAAAGATACAGATCAATTGCTTTCTGATCATGTAAGATTAGGCTAGTGTCCGTGGCTAGGCATGTGTGTGTATTAGCCTTTGTTCGCCCCATTCCTAACTCATTTTCCAGTTCCATTTTATTAATTTTTTCACTGCATTCTGAATGTTGCTTTCCATTTTTTAAGCCCTACGAAATTGGCCAGCATAACAAACATCATTCCATCAGAATTTTAAAAATCGTGTATGTTAATCAATTATCTGTGCTTCTTAATGGTTTATGCTTGGGCTTTTTTCTATTTCTCTGAACGTTGTTGAAGTGTGCCCTTAAGTCCCTTTGTGATTCAGAGCCACTCCATGTGACAGACAAGAACTACCCCTTAGGGTTTTCCTGGTGATAATCTTTCAAGAAGCAAATCACTTGATTGTTCTCCCAGGCAGCTGGATGGAGGGTTCCAAGCAGGACTTGGGCAGATAACTGAGTGTTTAAATGCTGCTCCACCTGGACTTTGTAGTTCTTTGGATAGCTGAGTTAATATGAATTGTTTTGTGGCAAATTTTAGTGATACAATACCCATTAGTTGCTTCTGAGATAATTTAAAGAGGAATTCATAAACAAATGTAGAAAGTGTTCACAGAACTAAATAAATCTAAGATAATGTAATAGGCGAAAATAAATTTTAAATATAGTTTTAAACAAGGTATTCTAATATTAAAACCATGCTATAAAGTATTCTCTTGAGGGAACTGGGAAAATTTCAGTTATTCAAAACCAGCCTGGAAATGGCATTACAAAATATACTCCTGGGGGCAATTTTATACTGTGGTTGAGTCAACTAGCAGCTTAAAAGGCCTTTACTATATCTACTTTGTATAACTTGAGTAAAAGAGTGATTTTTACATAGTACTTGCCTTTTGAAAGTGGAAATTAAAAAAATAACTTTACCAGTTCACGTGGAACATGATTCTTTTAATAAAGTCCTTTCACATTTTTGTAACCTATCAAATAATAACAATAAAATTATTTTCAAATAATCTTGAAAAAACTTGTTATTAAGTGTTGTCAGGTTCTGTTACATATTTTTATACCTACTACTTCTCTGAAAAAACAAATTTATAAATGGAAAAGTAGAAAAGAAAGTGTCTTAATATAATGAAAAGGGGGAAAAAAAAGCCAAGTAAAACAGAAAACATCTGCTAAGTCCTCTAAAGGGCAACAGAATTTTATGAGTCCACTTCAAGGAGTATTTATTGATATTAAAAATAAAAAGTGAACCCAGATGTTTCTTTTTCAATGTGTTAAAGAAGTAAATGTCTACTTTCTCTTTTTTTGTGAATATCTATGGTTAGCTGTTAGCAGTGTAATTTCACAAGAGCTCATTTGATGAATATTTAACTGGAAGAATGAATTGTTTTCATTTTCATTAAACAATGCTTGGAACTCTTGAAATTAGTAGTGGTTCAATCAACATATAATTCTGCATTGTATTTTTCCATAAATATTAATTAACAACAACTGACACAAAGTCTAGGGCTTTTTAAAAATAGTAAGAATGAACTAAGTGCCTATATGTATGTTTATGCTGCAGATAAGCTATGTAAATGTGATTTACTAATTATTAATAACAACTGGGTACATGAAGCCAGTTATTTTTTAAAACCAGTTATTTTTAATTCATTACTAGATATAATTATGGGAGCACTAATCACAGCTTTCATTGATTCAATGTTTACTTTGTTGCAGGCTCTTTCCATACCTTATCTCGTTAATTGTCGCAACTGCTGAGATGCAGCAATTTTTCTGAATAGAAAAATGAGGTAAGGGGGGGTGTCAATGAGCTTTCCTAAATTATCATTTGTTGGTTGGTGGTAAAAAATGCAATTCACACTCAGGTATTCTTTTCTTTTTAAATTCTTTTATTGGGGGCTTGTACAGCTCTCATCTCAATCCAAACATACATGCATTGTGTCAAGCATATTTATATATTTGTTGCCATCATCATTCTCAAAACACTTTCTTTCTATTTGATCCCTTGGTATCAGCTGTTCATTTCCGCCCCCTCTCTCCCCCACCCCCTCCCTCACAAACCCTCGATAATTTATAAATTATTATTATTTTTCAATATCTTACACTGCTCAATGTTTCCCTTCACCCACGTTACTACTAGTGTCCGTCATCCAGGGAAGGGATTATATCCTTGTGATTGGTTCTCTCTTTGTTTTTTTTTTGGCATCACTGCCCTCTGGTGAGAGTAGGAGGCTCAACCTTGCTCCTGGAGAGCTGCTGCTGGATTTGAACCGCCAACCCAGTGGACCGCAGTCCCACACACAACCACTACGCCACCAGGGCTCAGCCCCCAGTTCCCCCTTTCTACCCCACCTTCCCCTTCCTCTCCTGGTATTGCCACTCTCTCCGCTGGTTCTGAGGGGTAGCTGTCCTGGATTCGCTGGATTATCTGCATCACTGTACATCCTCTGGTCTAGACAAACTAAGGCATTCTTAATCTGGAGCTCATGTTCTCAAATATGACTCTCCAAAGCATTTTAAATAAGTTTATTTTATGATAGCATTAGAATTTTTTAGAAATGACATATTTTATACATTCAAGATAGTAGTTATTTGTTTGATTAGCTGTTTTTTTCCCTCTAAGACTGATTTGCTTTTTCAACTGTTTAATAGGGTCTTTTGGATGATAAAGGAGCCCTAGTGGTATAAGGGTTACTAGGTGGCTCTGATCCCTAAGGTCAGCAGTTCGAAATCACCAGAGCTCTGTGGGATAAAGACAGGGCTTTCTACTCCTGTCATAGCTGTTTGCTATGAGTTAGCATTGACTCTAGAGACGAGGTTTGTGTGATAAAATGTTTTAAATTTGGATTCCAATTTATCAGTTTTTGAAATAAATCATACTTTTATTATCAAGTCTAAGAATTCTTCTGATAGTAGATCATGAAGATTTTCCTTTATTTTCCTAAAGTTTTTCAGTTTTATACATAGAGCTCATGAAGTTAAAACTTATGTAAAACTCATAAAGTTTTACAGTTTTATACAGTTATACATAGAGCTCATGATTAATTTTGAGTTAATTTTGCATAAAGTGGGACGTTTAGGTTGAGGCTTATTAAAGTTTGTTTTTTTTTTGTTTTTTCGGGGGGGCATCACTGCCCTCTGGTGGTGGGAGTAGGAGGCCCAACCTTTGCTCCTGTGGAGCTGGAATTGAACCTCCATCCCAGTGGGCTGCAGTTCTGCGCACAACCACTATGCCACCGGGGCTCAGCCCTGAGGCTTATTAAAGTTTTTATTTATTTTTTTGTCTAAAATTTTTCAATTATGTCAGAGACATTTCAAGGCCTTGCATCAGCTTGCTGTTCTACCTTTCTTAAAGATGAGTTGGTTGTGCATTTGTAGAGCTAATTCTAGGTCAATATTTTATTGATTTATGTGAAGCTATTTTAAGATATATTTATGGCCCCCAAAGCGAGGCAAAAGGCCCTAAAGTAGGACTCAACCATTTTATTATTTCTGGAAAGATTTTTTTTGGGAGGGGGCATCACTGCCCTCTGGTGGTGGGAGTAGGAGGCCCAGCCTTGTTGCCGAATTTGAACCTCCAACCCAGTAGGCCGCAGTCCCACACAAAACCACTACATCACCGGGGTTCAGCCTCTGGAAAGATTTTTATAGCAAATTTTTTAGTATTGTCTTCTTTTGACACATCTACTATTTAAAAAAAATCACTGCAAAAACACCATAGACAATACATTAGGAAGCAGATAGTGCTACTTTCAAATTACCTATTTTCTATTTATAAAGCACATGAGAGTTGATTTTGACTAACGGACTTTGGTCTCCAGATCAACCCCCTCTTTTTTCCCCACAGAAAAAAAAATGTAATAACCTCCTCTTTTCCAGAAAAAAACTCTTTATCAAGAAACTATTATCAGATATTTAGAAAATACTGCTACATTTCTCCTTACACTAGAAAGTTTATAGATAATGCTCATTTGATACACTGAGCAAATATCTAGTTAAAACAAAATGATTTTCCTCAAGATGTAAATGGTTCTGGATTTTCAAACAAAGACTATTTTAATTTGACATGACTATTTGATGACTCTGTTCTCTATTCTATTTAAATTGCTTTGAATTCCTCCATTTTTAGTGCATTAATAAAGCACCTGACCTTCACTTTGCAGAAACCCATTAGCCATATATAAATGGTTATTTTCTTATTAGTCTCTGACAATTAAAAGGTTTTATTATACTATCATCATAAACAAATACTGGGGACTGAGTTTATGGAGCTTCTTAAGATTAAAGATAATCTTCTGATGACCCAGAACATACTCATTCTCAATGTTTTAGCACATAAAGAAAAAAATCAAAGATTACTTATATGCAATAACCTCTGTAAATGAAACACCATTTAAGGAGAACTACTTTTAGTCTTTTTCATTGGAGCTTCTAACAAAGATTACTTTTTGAAATTAATTATTGCACAAAAGTATCTCTACACTTTTGAAGAAATGTTATCCCTGCTGTCTTTAAGTGTCATAGGGTCAATTCCAACCACAATGACCTTGTACACAAGAGAGCAAAACCCTGCTGGTCTTGCACCATCCTAAGCTCAAGCCCATTGTTGCAGTCACTGTGTCAGTCTACCTCATTGATGTCCTTCCTCTCTTTCATTGTCCCTTTACTTTAGCAAGCATGATGTCCTTCTCTTGACAGTGTGTTCAAACTATGTCAGTCTTGCCATCCTTGCCTCTAAGCACTCTGGCCACTGATTGTTCTTAGTTATGAAATGTCTCACTTTGACATGTGTGGGAGGTGATTAAAGGTATCATGTCTTCGATCAAGTGCATCTTTTCCCTCAAAGTAACACCCTTGTTTTTCGATACCTTAAGGTGAAGAAGGCAGCAGATTTACCCAATGCATAGCATCCTTTGATCTCTTGACTGCTGTATCAGACGGCATTGATTGAGGATGTATGCAAGAAGAAATAGGAATATGTAGTTTATCTGCAGGCAATTTATTATGGAGAATTTACCTGAAAGCACTGAGGTCAACATCAGAATTTCAATTAGTGCTAAGCCATTCTTCTAAGGTTTATTGCATCAAAAACTATTATTTAGTATTTTTCCTTTCTACACAATCTGCATGCTAATATTGCAAATAAAAATAAATGTAATGACTTATCCCTGCCCTGCAGATATTTATCCCTAATTTAGAAAACAAGATAATTACTATAAATTGGTACTGTCAATAGATAATATTCATCCATTGTGGTTCTTCCATTGTCCCGGTGCTAATTAAGTTATTTACATATATTATTGAGTCATAGAAATAATTTCATAAGGCAAATATTGTTACTTCTTTTTTGATAAGTAACTAAACCCAAACTCCAAATTAATTGCCATTGAGCTGAATCCAACTCACAGTGAGCCTAATGGAAAAGGTAGAACTGCCCCTGTGGGTTTCTGAGACGCTAAGACTTTACAGGAATAGAAAGCCCCATCTTTCTCCTCTCGAGTGGCTGCACTTGTGTTTAATAGCCCATTGTTAAACATGCCCAACAAAGGCTCCTTATAAAAGGTTACTAAAGTCAACCTTACTGCTTTTGCATTAATTCGGATTCTTAGTGACCTTATAGGACAGGGTGTAAATGCCCCAGTGAATTTCCGTGGTTGTAACTCTTTATTAGAGTAGAAAGCCTCCACTTTAACCCAAAGAGGTGGCAGGTAGTTTTAAACTGCTGATCATGTGAGAGAGAGAGAGAGAGAGAAAAGAGCATTAGAAATTACATATATATCCTTTCATGGTACATGCTCACCTCTGGCCCGCTCGACAGTCCATGTGGAGAGAGAGACAGGAGAGCGGCAGCCTGGAAGGAGGCAGGTGGGAGCGACACAGACTTGAGCGAGGCAGGCTTCTTTCCCTATCCCTATATACCCTCTGGAGCCCTATGTCCCATCCCTATATACCCTCTGGAGCCAAGTAAGGCCCCTAATTACAGGCAAGGACATACTTCACAGGAGAGGACTGTCTTAAGGGCTATTTGGTGATAAGGGGAGTGGTCTTAGGAATAGCTCTTGAATCTGCCCACAGGCTTCCAGGGAAGTGAGCCATCATCCTAACAGCAGGGGAGTTAGCTCAAAGTTAGACAACACAAAGGCCTTAAGTAACTGGGAATTTCAGGGAGAACCGCTAACTTCCATAACAAATGCTGGTAAATAGTCTGCTTAATCTTTGGAGCATAATAATTGTGGAGAAGTTCTGTCTACACCCCACAACCACCCAGCGTATAAACACTTAGGTAAAACTGAATTTTCACTCGGATGAACTTTAAAGAATTATATATATAGCAAGTGTATTAGACTAGGTTGACAAGAGGTACTTATATGTGTGTAGAAGAGAACCTTATTGTATATTGAAAAACCATCGCAGCCCAGTCCATATCAAGTCCATTAAGTCCAATATTAGCCTATTAATTCCTCTTCAGACTCATGCCGAACCTATGATGATGCAAAATGTAGGAAGCTCACAGGCCAGTGGGTGCAAAGTCTTGGGAATCCAATGGTGGTAGAAGCATCTTCTGGGCTCTGGCTGCCATCAGCATGGCTCAGTGTGACTTGTCAAAGGGAATGTAAGGCAGAGAAAGGGAGTGACTCTCTTTTAGAGAGAAAGGGAAGGAATTCCCAGAATCCTCAGGAGTGGATCAGGCCCACAAGGAGGCATCAGCCTGTGACCTGATTGACAGGTAGACTCCTCCACTTCACTCTTAATACCTCCAGGTGACAGGAGATTATGTAACTACCACAGCAAGCAAAGACAACCACCTCTCCTCATGTATCCATATGCATCTTATACTCTTTAACTATAAATAAAAGCATTTTATATCAAAAAACCATAGGAACAAAGCTTCTTATTAGAAACTCCAAAAGGTAATGTATATTTACTTCAAAAAATTGTCTAGAATTAAAATCTTGAGAAACAGCCATATACTTGGCTCTCACCCATATGATTAGGCTTCAACCCTTTAACATTTTAACTTCAACATCTGCTATATGCTTATTTTGGTAAATCTATTTTCCTTATTTATGTTCAGCAGCAAGGAAGATTTCATAGATGGGATCCCTACTGACCCACTCCTCAGACCAAATACTTAGAAGATAGAGATAAAAAGCAGAAACTCCAATCAATCCAGAAACCACCAATAACTCTAAAGGGTGATTATATGTTCAGCTTTGGACTTGGTGAATGTCCTATAAATTCTATAAATAAAGCCAGGTGATTGAATTAAAAAATAATGGGATTTTTTTCCTTTAAAGTACACCAGAGACATATATAAATCATTGATATATATGAATGGGTTTGCAGCTTGTACTTAATTCTATCCCCAATATACAACAATTCATTTTCTCTCCTCTTTAAATTTTAATAAATCATTTTATTGGGGGCTCTTACAGTTCTTATAACAATCCAAACATCAGTTTCATCAAGCACATTTGTACATATGTTGTCATCATCATTTTCAAGCAATTTCTTTCGGTTTAAGTCCTTGGTCTCAGCTCCTCTTTGTTACCGTCCCTTCTTTACCCTTCCACCCTCATGAACCCTTGATATTTTATAAATTATTTTTATTTTCATATTTCACACTATCTGCTGTTTCCTTTTACCCATGTTTCTGTTGTTCATACCCCTGGTGGGGGGAGGGGTGTTGTATTTCAGTCATTGCGATCGGTTCCCCCTTCCTCCCCCTTTGCTCTCCTCCCTCTCCTCTCATGGTATCGCTATTCTCATGATTGGGACTGAGCAGCTTGTCAGTCCTGGATCCTGTGTGTTCAGGGCTCTTATCTGTACCAGTGTGCAAGCTCTGGTCTAGCCAGATTTGTAAGATAGAACGGCTGTCATGATAGTAGTGGAGAGGAAGCATTAAAGTGCAAGAGGAATGTACTGCCCCTGGCTGGCTCATGCCTTCCTTGTAATCCTGTGAAGGGATTTCCAGTTGTCTACAGATGGACTTTACATCTCCACTAGGCATGCAGAGCTCTCATCACCCCATTCACATTAGTGTGACTTTTGTTCTGGGTTTTAGATGCCTGATACCTGATCTTATCAACACCTCGTGATCACACAGCCTGGTGTGCTTCTTCGATGTGGGTTTTGTTGCTTCCTTTCTAGATGGCTGCTTGTTTAAGTTCAGACTTTGAGTCTCTAGACACTTCGTCTTTTAATAACCTGGCTCCATTAGCTTGTGCACCCATTTTGTCTGCAGCGATCATTTTGGGAAGGTGAGCATCACAGAATGCCAGGTTTTTAGAAAAAAGAGGAACAATTTATTTTCATGACAAGGCCCTCCTCAATACCCACCCCCATGAAAAGCTCCCTGAAGATTTGTGTACTAAAGCAAAGTCTGATGAAGAAACCAGATGGTGTCTGGTAATCAGAAATCATAGTATGTGGGGTCTTAAAGAGTTACAGTCAAAGAACCCACAGGGGCAATGCTACCCTGTCCTATAGGATTGATGTGAGTGGGCAACAACTCTGTAGCGAAAAGTTTGGTTTTTGGGCTCCTTGTGGTCTTAAAGGCTTGTCTTCAAACAGTCATCTAAGTGAGGTACCAACTAAATCCACATGGAAGAAGCCCACCAGCCTGTGCCATCCAATCATTGTAAATAACAGAATTCAAATTCAATGGAGGAAATGGTATTAAAGCTCACATTTTGAACACCCAATTTGTAGAAGGCCATGAATAACACTGGAGGGCAAAAACCATTTGCAGGGTCCCCACAAGGATTAAGCTTTTGGTGAATCCCCTCTGACCCGAGTTTAAGGATGTCACTAGCCTTGCTAGTGACAGCATTGCAAAGTCAATTATGGTACACATAGTTATGCTAAAATTGATGCCTTTTGTCACTTGATCTTTCAATTGACCTATTTTAAAGTTATATAAGTTTCTTATATTTTCTGTTTTCTTTTTGATTGAGGTCTTTCTCTGTTTTGTTCTGTCATTGTTGTTTATTGTTGTCTGCTTTGTGCTTGTGTTTTATAGGTTTTTTTTTTGTATATGAAATCCAGTATAGGTTACTCCACAGAGACAGTATCTGTATTAGTAATTATATAGGCCCGGCTGAGCTCCGGTGGCCTAGTGGTTGTGTGCGGGACTGCGGCTCACAGGGCTGACAGTTCAAATTCAGCAGCAGCTCTCCAGGAGCAAGGCTGGGCTTCCTACTCCCACCAGAGCAGTGATGCCACACAAAAAAAGAAAGTAATTATATAGGCCCATGGCAGGGGAAGTTGCAGGAAAATGAGGAGCTATCAACACTGAATATAAAAAGAAATTGTTCTGAAATGGTTTGTGGTGATGATTCCACAAGTCTTCTTATTATGATTGATGATTAAATTGTATGATATATGTAGTATATTTCAATATGACTACTAAAATGATAGATAATTTAATGGGATACCCATGAACTTTTGAAGTCCTCTAGTACATATACATATACATGTGTCTCACATACATTTACATATACAAATATATATATATTTGTGGTCTGTCTTAGATTGGATCTATAAAGGCACTGAATTTAATATGGAAATTTTATTTCATGTAGACCATAAAAAGAAAACAAATGTGTTATGATTAAATAAGACTGGTGTAATTAAAATTAATTTAGGCTCTGCTTGAGTGTTTTAAAACAAACTTTCTAAATTTAAGTAAATATTTTAAAGTCAATTTTTAACATGTTAATATTTCTAATGTTCATGCATTAATAGAATTAATGAGTGGTTCTAGTAAGTTTTATACTACTAATATGGTATATTTGATATGGATATTTTTGATAGATGCATTGAACTTATTAAATAAAATTTGCAAATAAAAAATTTAGCTAATATTTTTCAGTGGTAACTCTGTAATCTGGACTTTTTCTTCCTCCAGAATACATTTTTTAATAGGTATGCCACATGGTTGATAGCATATCATTATGTTTTAGTAATTACATTTTGAGTCATAGAATAGAAATACACTCAGAGTACTATTTTAATCTTTATAATAAATATTTATGTTTTTTGTGTGTCTTCTTAGGTATGAGTGGAATAGTGAAGGTATATATATATACACACACACATATATATATATACACACATATATTTATGTGGTTTCTTTGCTTTTAACTCTTAGGGAGTAAAAACATGGATTTAATCACTTAAAGGAAAAGCTAATGCACTGTACTGAAATTATTTGGTATGATGCTTCTATCTGTAGTCTTTACAACTCACAGTTATCTGATGAGAGCATGCAAATATAGTGTAAAAAACTCTAACGAGGGGCTTGGTGAGTGTCATTTTTCCTTTGGGCCTAAGGTGAGCCATCTTAGAACGAGAGAGAGACTCTCAAGTCTACCAAGAATGAAGAAGGATGAGTGGAGCATGTCCAAGATTTCCAGGAGAAGTGGTGGCAAAAGCAGGAGACCGAATGAGTAAAGTTGAATCTCATTGAGTAGGAGGCGAGCTTGCAGAGGTGCCCTTTGGCCATATTGTACCCTAAAGGAGTTTTTTAACACTGGCCTAAGCAGGCCCTAGTCCAAGTGGCAGTGCGTCTGAAGAGGCTGGGAACCATAGAGGGATGTGCCTTTGAGCCTAGCTGAGAAGAGGTAATACATTGGACAAGAGGTCTACATTTTTTATGTTTTCTAATCCTAATTTTGGTAGCCTGTGAGTTTCTCCATTATACATAAATATTATACATAAATTACAAAAATTATACATAAATATTGTCTGAGTTATATTGCATTTGCAACAGATTGTCAAACCCAGTACAGATGGAGAATGCTCTGGAAAGGGTGGCTAGTGTCAGATAGCATAAAGAAGGATGAGATGTTGAGATATGTCTGACATCGCCTCATAAGAATTATCTTTGAAATCACTATGGAAATAAGTATGGTGCTTTCTTAAATTAAAATACAATTACATATGATCCTGTAATTCCTCTACTGGGTACATGCCCTAAAGAATTCAAGACTGCAGCACGAACAAACATACGCCACTTATGTTTATTGAGGCAATTTCTATAATACTAAAAATATGGAAACAACCCCAAACTTCCATTATAGAGGAAAATAAGCACATTCTGGTACATTCATACATTTTTATACAATGCATCAATAAAGAAAATGACAACTCTCTTAAACACTGCAAAATCTGGAAAAAACTACAGAAATTATGTTTTTCAAAGTTGGTCAACCTTATAAATATTTAATGACAACATTATTATAAGGTAAAGAATGATTTTCTCACCTAATGATAAGAGTTGGCAAACTACTAGGATCTCCAGGATAGGGACAGAGTCAGGGAGTGAGACATGACAGGAAATTATAGAGGATCACAGGAAGAATGGGAGAGAAACAATAAATAAAAGAGAACTACATTTTTTCCAATAATTTTATTGGGGGCTCTTACAGCTCTTATAACATTCAATACATCATTTGTATCAAGCATATTTGTTCACATGTTGCCATCTTCATTTCTAAATATTTCCTACTTGAGCCCTTGGTATAAGTTCCTCTTTCCCCCTCCTTTTTTTTTTTTTAATATAAATTTTATTGGTGGTTCATACAACTCCCATCATGGTCAATACATACAGCAATTGTATGCAGACTACCTTTGCACACTTGTTCTCATCATCACTCTCAAAACATCCTCCTTCCACCTAGGCCCCCAGTACCAGCTCCCCATGTTTCCCCTCCCCTGTGAACACTTAATAATTTATAAATTGTCATTACTTTTTCATACTTGTTCAGTGTGTCCCTTCACTCACTTCCCTGTTGTCTGTATCCCAGGGAGGAGGTAATATGTACATCCCTCAAATTGCTTTTCTTTTCTATTCCATCATCCCTCTATCTTCCCAGCACCACCACTCCCACCACCGGTCCTGAGGGATCATCTATCCTAAATTCCCCTGATTCTTAGTCCAGTGTACATCCCGTTGTCTAGCTGGATTTGTCTGGTAGAATTGGGATCATCATAGTAGGTGGGAGGAAGCATTTCAGAACCAGAGGAAAGTTGCATATTTCAGTGTTACTATACTGTACCTTGACTGGCTCATCTCCTCCCTGCAACCCTTCAATAAGAGGATGTTGATGGGCTTTAGGTCCCCAATATGTACTCCCCCTCATGTATAATGATATAATTTTAGTTCTTTGATGCTTGATATCGGATCCTTTGGACACCTTGTGGTCACACAGGCTGGTATGTATCTTCCATGTGGGTTTTGTTGCTTCTGAGCTGGATGGCCACTTGTTTACTTTCAAGCCTTTAAGACCCCAGACGCTATATCTTTTGATAGCTGGGACCATCACCTTTCTTCACCACATTTGCTTATGCACACATTTGTCATCACTGATAATATCAGGAAAGTGAGTATGCAATGTTATGATTTTTAGTTCTTGAAGCCTGATAACTGATCCCTTTGACACCTCGTGGCCCCACAAGCTGGTGTGCTACTTCCATGTGGACTTCGTTGCTTCTGTGCTAGATGGCCACTTGTTTACTTTCAAACCTTTAAGACTCTAGACACTGCATCTTTTGATAGCCAGGTACCATCAGCTTTATTCACCACCTTTGCTTATGCACATATTTATCTTCAGTGATCATATCAGGAACGTGAGCATCATGGAATGCCAATTTAATTGAACAAAATGTTCTTGCACTGAAGAAGTACTTGAGTGGAGGGCCAATGTCCATCTGCTGTCCTAATACTAACTCTACAAGTATATGCATGTTTGTCTATTTCCCCATTGTCATATATAAATATATGCACCTATGTACATGCCTGTATTTAGACCTCTATAAATGCCCTTTAACACTCTCCCCCCAGTCCTATCCTCTGTTTCCTTTTACTTTTCTCTTGTCCCACTATCATGCTCAGCCTCCGTTTGGGTTTCAGTATTTTCTGTTACATTACTCTAGATCAATCCCTTTTGGACTTCTCACACCCACCTTGTCACTGATTTTGAATCACTTGTTGTTCCCTTTTCCCTCAGCTGGTCAACACCATCTCTTTTCCACCTCCTCATCTCCCATGTCTTTTCTGGAACGATCAGTCCTGTCATTTTCGCCTCCAGACTGTTCATCCAGCCTATCTCATCGAGATAAACCTGCAGAGATAACAATATGTACAAAAAAAGGCATTTTAAAATTAAACAACCAAAGAAAGTAAAGCAATGATAACAACAAACCCCTCAATGTAATATATATATATATATATATATATAAAGTAAAAAATAAAAATAATAACAATATAAAAATACGAAAATAATGCTGAGCCCTGGTGGCGCAGTGGTTGTGTGTAGGACTGCGGCCCACAGGGTTGACGGTTCAAAGCCAGCATCAGCTCTCCAGTAGCAAGGCTTGGCTTCCTACTCATACCAGGGAAGTGATGCAGAAAAAAAAAAGATTGTTTAAAAAAAAGACCCTGAAAATAGTTCAAGGTCTGTTTGTTGACCTCTAGGAGTGTCCCCTGGTTGAGTGAGATGGGGTGCCACTCCCTGGCCCCAAAATATATCCTTGACACTCCACTGAGAACTCCATGCTCTGTTGTACACCCTTAGTGTTTTGCCTTGATGTGATTGGATCAGACAGGGTATAATCCTGACTGTGTTTCTTCATTATTGATCCCGAAGGACCTTGGGTCAGTGAGGATAGTCATATTTCATAATGGGGCTGGCCATATGATCTTCTCTGTGCATCGGCTGTTCTGAGTAGGAATATCATCCTGAAGGCTTGGTGGGCCAGAATGCACTCCATTCTCTCTTCCTCCCCCGTCATTTGTTCTCATGTGCTTTGTTAAGGCATATCTCATACCCCAAGCTGCAGCTTTAGTGCTGACATCCAAAGCAAACTCTCCTGGGGGGAGAGGCGGCTGCCCCCATAGTTGGGATTGGGGTTGTGTGCTCAGGAGAACTACATTTATAGAAAGGGGGTATTAATGGGTTATCACTCCAGATTTCATTTTTTGAGATAGGCTGAACCATTACATAGGATGTGATTCTTTAAGAAAGTGTTTGAAAATATGCACAAATGTGCTTGACACAATGGTTGTATGGATTGTGATAAGATCTGTAAGAGTCCCCAATAGGATATTTAATAAAAATAAATAAAGCATTATAAGTTTAAAAACACAATAAGCAAGTGCAAAGCCTCACAACCTTAAAAATAATCAAATCTAGATTCTTTGCCCATCAAGTCTAAAAATGGTCTGAGAACTTAAAATGATAGGAAAAGTAAAACGGAGGTGGACTTGGCGTTGTTAGTGACATCCAAATGCATTTCAAACATATGAACAACGACAGCATAAAGACTCTTCTTGGGACAGACCTGAAGCTGGGGCTGCCTTCCTGCTAGTAAAACTAGAGGAGGTCACTTGAGGCATTCAAGCAATTTTTCAGCTTCTTTTGATAGCTTGAAATCAAGTGTAAAAGCATTTTGGGGGCAGGAAGAAAGATGATTGAATTAGGAGGGAAAATGGAGTTTCAATAAGATGAGTAAGCATTTATTTACTTATATGTTTGTCACCTTAAGCTGTGTATCAACATGTTAATTCCACAGATGTATAAAAAGTGAAGCTATAGTAAAGGAACTATTAATATCAGTTCAGTAAAAGTACTGTTGAAAACATCGATCATATTCTATGCAATTTCATAAACTAAATCATAAAATTTTATTATCCATTCTTAAAACTTAAAGATGTATTTTCTCTATATTTTAACACTGTGAAATTAAGGACTATTAGATAATCTATGTTAAATTTGCTGCTTCCTTGCAGCATTTTAGGAAATCAGTAAATTGCATTGTGGTTCTCTGGCTCATTGGTGATTCAGGTATGTGCGCGTGCTTCTTTACCTCGTTGTCACCGGTGGCATTAGGTTACTTAGGGAGTCCTGATGGTATGGCAGGGTACGCACTGAGCTGCTTCTAACTCACCCGCTGCTCCGTGGGAGAAAGATGAGGCTGACTGTTCCAATACAGATGTAGACTCTCAGAGACCCGATATAGGACTGCGGGGTCAGAATGAACTTGATAGCAGTGGGTTCTATATTATTACAAATGAGTCATCCAATAGAAGATTGGATTTTAATTTCACTTGTAATCTTAAGTCCAGTCCAAATGCTATCAGATGGGGGCTAGTGCCTACTTAGCTTAGTGGCGGGTCAGGAGTCCGTAGGAAGGCCCTGGATGAGATGCATTGACACCGTGGCTGCAACGAGGTGCTCAAACATAGCAATCACTGTGTCGTTGGTGTAGGACTGGAGATTGTTTTACTCTGTAAGGGTTGCTGTGAGTCAGAATTGATTCAATGGAACCTAACCACAAGAGTATATTTGCATGAAATAGTAAAAAGAAATAGATTAGGTACAGAGTAAAACAAAAGACTTATATCGACAATATGAAAATTGGTTATGAATGGATCAAGTACCTGTAGCTGGAGCCTTATCTGTATATTTTAAAAAGCATCAACCAAATAAAGTGCAGGACCAAATTAGAGAACAAATGCTCAGGAAGATAAAGCTGAATTTCATCCTGTCATTTAGGCATTTGAAAAAGAATTTCTGGTCACACTCCAGGCAATGCAATTAAAGATAAGAAACTGCCAAATCTCTTGGAACAGATCACAGAATTTTGAAAGCTAAGAGAGATTGGTGTGATGGTTCATACATTCCGAAACTATCTCTCAGATGCTGAGTGCGCAACTTTCAAAGGTTCCCAACCGACTTCCAAGAGAAGCTAACTTCAGGATTCTCAAGTCCTAAAAGAAGAAAAGGAAACTTTGAACTTAACTAAATAGGAATTGCGTATGAAGTCTTGAATATCTTTGATGTGCCAAAAACAATGCTGTCAATTCTAAAGGTGCTGAAGCAGTCAGGATCATGAGTAAAGGATATAAAAAGAGACTTTCTTTGTTATGTAACTCATGTAACTCTGTATGCCTGTAAGTGCTTCAGGAATAGCTTTGGATTCTGTATTACTAAGAATATCCCTGCGTTTCCCAGGGAAGGGAGCCTTATTACATGGTTCTTAATAGTCGTAAAGGCCCCTCCCTGTCCGGTAAGTAATGTGTCTCACTGGTCTCCTAAAACTGGATGTTGCCGCCAATTGTAGGAGTTACCTAGAGCAAGAACTCAAGAAGCAGTGAGGAGAGACAGCGAGAGAACAGTGCAACAGACAGATGGCCTCCAAGACTGCACAGTCTGATAAAGGTGGGGGCAAGCGGAAAGACACCGAGAAAGGGTGCATATAAAAGCGGATCCTGTCATGTCTAGAAGCAAAGCAAAGATATTGTTTCCAGAAGGAGAGAGTGATCTGCTCTGTCAAATGCTGCCAAAATATGAAGTAGGTTGAAGGCTGAAGAATGTCTATTGAATTTAATTATAGGGAGGAAACTGATGCTAAGAAAAGTGGTTTTCTTGGAGCAATATGGCAGAAGACAGATTAGAATTGTCTGGGGACTTAATGGAACAAAAGGTAGAGAGAGTGAATTTAAATAACTTCTGATAAGCCTACATGGGCAGAGAATATGAGCTGATGGAACACTTGAGGGTGAGAGTTTTAAAAAATGTTTTGTAGATAAAAAAGTTAAAAATCCACTTGATAGGGGGATACAGTAACGCATTGGGGTTCACATTGCAGGTTCTAATTCAGTCATGAGTTGTAACATTGATGAGTTGTGGTTAGTGATCAATCTTTTTTCTAATTGAAAAGAGAAAATATCACGATACATCTTGCATGATAACAGATTTTATGAAATGTTTGTTTGGGTTATTTGTATAAATTATCAATCGGCTACAAGAAACATTTTCTACATTTACATATATAGCATAAGAATGGACTTCCATCCTATTTTCCCACTTTTGGAAGCTTCTCCATATATAAATATAATGTACACATTTAAGTTTGCAGTGCAGTGTATACTTTTGTTAATGATTAGAGTCAAAAGAAAAAAAAACCTCACTTGTTAAAAAAAAAGCTAAAGCTTAAATTGTTAGTCCAGGTTTTGGACTTAGTGGGAGGGACTGGGACTCATTTATGCAAGGAGTTTGCTTTTAAGAAGAGATTGCAACAAACTTATTTATTAATTTTTTGTAACAGGAAGCAGAAGATTGCTACAGATGTAGATACAGATATGAACACAGATCTGACAGTGGAACATGAGAGGAATTCCTGGCTGTTTTCTTCATTCATTTTAGTGAAGCCCAGTTCAATGAACTTATCTACCAAATATAAAGACGCTAAAACCACACTCACTTCCCTTGAGCTGGGGCAAACTCACAGCGCCCCTATAGAACAGAGGAGAACTGCCCTGAGAGTTTCTGAGACTGTCTGCTCCTGGAAAGAGTTACAGCCTCATCTTTGTTCCGAGGTTTCAAGCTGCTAACCTTACTGTTCGCCGCCTAAAACATAACCACTACGCCCCCAGCACTCAGTGGCGTATAGAGAGGGGATAGTAGTTCTTGAAGAATGAGGGTAGTTTGAAATCTTTGTTATAGAAATGAAGATGACTAAAATTGTTAAGGTGGTGTTTAGATGAGCTTGCCGATTGACTTTAGGCGTTTCCAGCGTTCTGAGTGCAATTGCAGGTAAGATGAATTGTTGGATTCATAGAGTTATTATTTCTTTGTTTTTATTTGTTTTTTATGGAGAAGAAAAAAAAAAGAGTAGAACTACCCTTTGGGGATTCTGAGGCTGTAAATTTTGACGTTTACTCTCATTTTACAGATGTGAATTTGACTCATAAGAGAAAGTGAACCTTTGATAATTTATAAATTATTATTTTTCCATGTCTTACACTGTCTGATATCTCCCTTCACCCACTTTTTTGTTGTCCATCCCCCAGGGAGGGGATTATATGAAGGTCCCTGTAATCGGTTCCCCCTTTCTACCCTACCTTCCCTCCACTCTCCTGGTATTGCCACTCTCACCACTGGCCCTGAGGGGTTCATCTGTCCTGGATTACCTATTTCCAATTCCTATCTATACCAGTGCACGTCCTCAGGTCAAGTTGAATTTGCAAGGTAGAATTTGGATCATGATAGTGGTGGGGAGGAAGCATTTAAGAACTAGAGGAAAGTTGTATGTTTCATCATTGCTACACTGCACCCTGACTGGCTCATCTGCTCTCCATGATTCTTGTGTAAGGGGATGTCCAGTTGCCCAGTCTGTACTCCCTGTCAGTCATAATGATATGATTTTTTGTTATTTAATGCCTGATACCTGGTCCCATCAACACCTCATGAATACACAGGATGGTGTGCTTCCTTCATGTGGGCTTTCATGCTTCTCAGCTAGATGGCTGCTTTTTTATCTTCAAGCCTTTAGGACCCCAGATGTTATATCTTTTGATAGGTTGGTACCATCAGCTTTTTTCACCACATTTGCTTATGCACTGGCTTTGTCTTTGGTAATTGTGTCAGGAAGGTGAGCATTATGGAATGCTAGTTTAATAGAACAAAGTGTTCTTGCATTGAGGGAATACATGAGTAGAGACCCAATGTCCATATGCTACCTTAATTCTAAGTCTATAAGTATATATACATAGATCTATTTCCCCATCATCTTATATAAATATATTTACATATGTACATGCCTGTATTTAGGCTTCTATAAATCGTCCTTTGCCTCTCAATTCTATCCTCTATTTCCTTTTAGTTTTCTCTTATTCCACTATCATGTTCAGGCTTCATTTGGGTTTCAATAATTTCTCTCGGTTACATTACCCTCGATCAAGTCCCACCAGGTCTCTTACACCCTCTTTGCCACTGAATTTGGATCACTTGTTGTTCCCTTGCCTGTGGGTTTGTTAACACTTTCTTTCCCCATGTTCCCAGACAACTATTGGTCCCATTTTTTTCTTCTCCAGATTGTTTATCCGACGTATCTTATCTAGATAGACCTCTCAAGATAATAATATGCACAAAATCAAGACAGAATCAAAACAAAGCAACAAGAACAACAACAAATAGAAAAACAACAAAACATTGACAAAAAAAAAGAAAGAAAGAAAAGTGCCTGTAAATAGTTCCAGGTCTGTTTGTTGGCTTGCAGAAGTGTTTTCTGGTGATCTGATGGGGTGCCAGTCCCTGCCCCCAAAGTCTATGTTTGGTCTTCCCTCAAGACTTTCTTGCTCTGTTCCCCTTGCTGTTCTGTTGCATGCTCTTAGTGTTTTGCCTCCGTGTGGCAGGCATTGACACCACCTATTCTGTGCAGGGTGGACTGCATATCATTTTAAGGCACACAATTCACGTAGACTCTAAACAATGCTGGGGTTGAAATCAAAGATGTACAGTATATAGTAAGTTTAGTCCCAGTAATTCTTGAAGGAATTGGGACCACTTTGGCCTTACAGAATTTATGCACATCATCTCTAATGGAGATCCACCCCATAGCAGTGGATGAAGAGAGATCTGGTAGATGTTGGGTTGACATGCTTTTTCCCCTTCTGATGGCAACACTGATTGACAGCTATGATAAATGACATGAAGCATGTGGTGTCTCATTGGAAGCTGCAGGGAAAGCCCATTGTCCATAGTTCCGTACACATAAAATTCCATACATCAACCCCTCATCCCAATTTTTTGTTTTTATATTTTCATGAAGGTCATTATCCTAGAGTGACACTTGTTCGCTTTTTCTCATGTAAATTTGAATGTTAAGTCAATTAGTGAAGATAATTGTTTGTTACCCTTAAGTCAGTTCCTTTCCAAGGAGAGTTCATGAGTGCAGAACTTTTCTGCTTCATGGGATTTTCCAGGTGTAACTTTTTTTGAAGCAGATCATCTGGGTTGATGTATAAGGCACTACTGGATGGCTTGCAAATGGCAATCTTGGTTTGTACAGACTTGTTCATATGTTATTTCTGATTACTAGACAACCGTTCTTTTTTGAGTAGAGAAGAGCCTACATGTCATTCAATCCAAAGGTTTTACATCACTTTGAAAATGATACATCACAGTGATATATAAAGTTCTTTGCCTTATGAAAATGTCATTGTATACTATTTGATGTTTCATCATTTTTATCTTTGTACCTAATTATATAAAAATGCATCATGAAAAATCATGAAGCACTAGTGAACATGTTGTGCAGTAGTGAAAAGAATCCCATTCTTTATAAATTTTGAATGACTGCTGCGAATTTTTACACATTTTGTTCATTTTTGTTGTTGTTAAGTCCTAGGAAAGAAACTTTGGCTTTTGCAAAATTACCTTATTTGAAAGAAGAGGAATTATGATACCTCACTGAGGGTTTCTTCAGTAATTTTGCTTCTTTTCTGTAAATACCCCCTTGACTTTGTGCAATAGTCAAGAAATAAAATGAAACACATTTCAGGATTGTAAAAACCCAAGAGATTCAAAAGTAAGTGTGAATCTATAATATTTATTTACCTATCAGCATAATCAGATTGTCAGCTGGCAACTTATTTTTTTTTTAGCAAAAATGAGTAGATATGTTTTCATCCAAAAATTTAAGTGAAAAAGAAGTGTACAGATATTTTAACAAAGTGTAGCTTTCAAATAGAACATGATATGTTCATGTACATATCTGTTTTGATAACTCACAGATTGAAGGTATTTTTTATAATAGCAAAGAGTATATTTAGTTGTTTCTTTTTAAAATTAATCTGATTTATAGATTATAAAATGATAATGCTTATTGATAAATTCTGCCTTTTGTCTTCTTTTATGCTCTTTTTTAGTTGTTATTGTTGGAATGCCTTAGGAATATTTTCTGAGTCCTCTTACTTTTCCTTTTTTATAGACATTACATGCCTTATCTAGGTATATGTATACAAAGAGGCTTCAAAAAGTTTGTAGAAACATGGGATTTCTACATAATGGAATTTCTCCATGAATTACTTATACAGCATATATAAAATAGCTATATAAAATATATTTTAGGACTGAGCCCCGATGGCGTAAGTGCTTGAGTGTGATACTGTACCCCGCGGGCTTGGCGGTCCAAATCCAGCGGTGGCTCTCAGCAGCAGCACTGGTAGTGTCCACGACCACCAGAGGTAATGATACCCCAAAAAACAAAAAAAATTATAAAAAATATATTTTAATTATATAAAATATATTTTAAAATATATGATTTATAAACTATCTTCATACCACTTATCTGACATCGAAATTTATATATCTTATTACTTACTTGACATACCTGTTTGAAAGCATCAAGGATGTGTAAAATTGACAAGAAAGAACAAATTTCTTGATTACCTTATGCCCCTTTTTAAGTCTTGTGACTTACTTTATTTGGCACTGCCATTAATTCACCTTGTTGTATAAGGGAACAGTTGGACTGTTTTTCTTCACTGGCTTCATTTTTTTTGTTAAGTTCCCTTTCTCAGCGAAAAGAATGTCTCTTTCCTAATCAATTATTTTAGTAAAAGCCCAATGTAGCATTCTCCTGGCTGGGCATGATCTGAATTATATGGGCATCCTAGAACTATTGAGACATTAGGGGAAAACGTTATTTATTTATTTATCTATTTATTTATTTATTTATTTATGAGTGGCTCTAGTTGAACTAGAGTCAGCACAAAAGAACAACCAGAGCAGAGTAGAGGATCATCTTGTACAGGACCCTTAAGACCCTCTTTTCAAGAGAAGCAGAGATGAATTTGGGGAAAGGAGAACCATTGGATGTTTACCATTTCCACTGCTGCTCTCCTCCAACACAATCTCCACAAATCTAACAGTAAGCTCATTTTAAAGAGCAACGCTTAAAAAAAAAAAACCTACCTTGTCTCTGTTCCTTACTGTATTTGGTATACATTTCGAACATCTTTTATTATCTGTAGGGCCATGCATGATCTGAAACCTACTTTTTATTTTTGTCTCATGACCCATTCTTCCTCACCCTCTGCAGGGGTCCTCACACTACAGTCATGGGTCACATGTGGCCCGCAGAGGACATGTATCTGGCCCGCTAGGTATTTTTGCTGCTGCTGCCTGTCCTGCTTAGGAGCTCACTCATTCTGGGCCCACAGGGAATTTGTTCATAGTTGGTTTTTTCCTTAAACTATAGTCTGGTCCTCCAGCAGTCTGAGAGACAGTGAACTGGCCCCCTGTTCAAAAAGTTTGAGGACCCCTGTGTCTACACTTTCAGATCAAAGTTCTTTTTCATAGAAAAATTCATTGAGGATCTTGCACTTGGTATTCTCTCTGCCTGGAGACCTCTTGCAACTCTGTTTCTTTTCATCATTCATCTTTCTGCTCAAATGCCATTGAGCCAGCCACACCTGTGGTCATAAGTTTCTACTATGGCACTTATCTCTTAATATTTCCTCATAAGCTCTAAACATTACTAATCAATCTCCTTTAATGGAATTAATTAATTAACGAATACCAGGACATTATTAGTCTCTTGGACTGTAAACCTAGAATATATCACAATCTTTGTAGTTCAATATACCCAGCATCACTGGATTATCTAGGACTATTCCCGCCTTAGTTCAATCTTTTTATTTGCACATGTCTGACAGTGTAGTGGATTTGCATTGGATGACTAACTTTGAGGTCACTGGTTCTAAACCCACCAGCTACTCTGAGGAGAAAGATGAAGCTTTCTACCCTGTGCATAGACATGGTCTGAAAACCCCACATGGGTAGGTTGACCTTGTCCTGCCAGATATCCATGAGTCAGAAATGACTTGGTGGCATTGAGCTTCATTTTGATTCGGACATCTGAAGTACCATTTAGCTACTGTCATACCTCCCGGTTTTTACTATAATGCTTTACACTGCTTGATCCATATTATCATAAGTAAGGGTCTCCCATCAGTTTCCTAAGTAATATAATTCCTTTTCTGTCTTTAAAAAATGCCATTTAAAAATATGCTTGCTAATCTTCTCTCTTCCTGATGCTCTCTTCCTGCAACATTTCATCTATAATTTTATCCATTAAAATAATTTCGTCGTCCAGCTATTGCATTACTATAGATTTATTTCTCCAGCTTCTTTATATTTTAATATCTTTAAAGTTCTTATTAGGCCATGCTTGTTTAGACCCTAGAAAATAGGTCATGAAAGTGTAAAATGAAGTAATTTAGTATCTTTTAAAAGTTTAGATTGCCCAAATGTTTTCATTTACTAGTGAAATGCGGTCTCCTATGAAGCATATGAACTAACAGTATGCAATGCCAGACAATATTTGTCTACAAATAAATCAAGAGAAGGAGGTTAATTGATGCTTTTACTGAACTGAGTAACAATATTATAGTTATTTAAACTATGTCTTGTCCCTTTTGTGAAGTTTAAGACTTCATCAGATATCTTTGAAATATGAAAAAAAAGCCACAGAGTCTATCCCAATTCATACCATACTCCAAGGGAAAACCAGAGCGGTCTTCCAGTGTTTCTGAGCCTGTGGATGTTTATGGGATTAGTTAGTCTTTTCTTTCTCCACACAGAGTCTGATGGTTCCTCCTGCCAGCAACCCAATTCTTTGCCCACTGTGTCACCAGGTCACCTCTTAGAGAACAGACTATTTGTTGGGTTGTAATCATGTACTTATGAGTAAGGGTTAAGTATGAAAATTGTATTTTTGAATTAGGTTTAAGTAAATATCCAACATTAAAACTCTAGCCACATTATAAATTACTTTTCTTTTTTTTTTAAATTTTATTGGGGGCTCTTACAGCTACTACAACATTCAGTACATCATTTGTATCAAGCACATTTGCACACATATTTCCACATACATTTCCCAATATTTTCCACCTGAGCCCTTGATACAAGCCCCTTTTAAAAAAAACCCTCCCCTTTCCTTCCCCCCCTTTTTAAAAAAATTGATCAATAAATTACTTTTCAAAAAGTAAATCATCTATCAATTTTTAGGATTTTTTGTGTGTGTTTGCATTAACTTGAAGCTTCCCGTCTAAACGACTACTACTGTGATGTACCTTCTAACCTTATTATTAACATTATGTATCTGCAATTCTCAAATTTCTTGCAGGGCCTGCGGGTTGGGTATACAGAAGCAAAGTGCAGTGACATCAACTGAAATACAGCAGCATCGTCTGGTGGAAGGATCAGCAACCAGTACCATCACCAAGGCACGAAGGGACTGCTCAAGGGAAAAGATCAGGCACAGGAATCACAAGGAGTGAGAATTATCATTTATTATGCTTACTTACTATTATTTTTATTCTCGGGCGTATATTTGTTTCCAACACTGCCACACTCCTTTTAGAAACATATATCTCGTTGTTAGGGGACAACTCGCTAAAGCACCTACTCACAGTCTCTATGTGTCTTGTTGTTAGGTGCCTTTGAGCCTGTTCGAACTCACAGGGTCCCTGTCTACAGCAGAATGACACACTGCCTGGTGCTTCGCCATCACCACCAGTGCCCCTCGATGCAGCCGTTGTGTCAATCCATTTTGTTGAAGTGTTCCTCTTTTTCGCTGCCCCTCTTCACTAACAACCTTCTCCAGGGCCTAGCCTCTCTTGACAACATGTCCACGTTTGTGAGAGAAGTTGCTCCAATCTCGACTCTCAGGAGCTTTCTTACTGCATTCCTTTCAAGAGAGAGTTGTTTGTTCTCTTGGAAGCCCGTGGTACTTTTCAAAGTTCCTTGTCAACACTGCAATTAAAAATGTACCAATTCTCTTTTGGTTTTCCTTCTTCAATATCTAATTTTCACATACAATTGAGGCAATTGTAAATACCATGGCATCTGACAGGCACAAACTTAGTTGTCTTTATGCCTAGATCCTCATAATTAATAATCAAGCTTTTCAGGAAGTGGCATATGAGTAAGAACAGGTAGTGTGGAAGGAGGTAGTCCAAGCAGCACTGAAGGACTTGATGGAAAACAAAGCTCCAGGAAATGGTGGAATAACAATTGAGACGTTTCAACAGACTGATACAATGCTGGTAGTGCTACTAATTTATGCACTGAAATTTATTAGAGGAATTTTTGGCCAACTGACTGGAGGAAATTCATATTTGTATCATCCCAAAGAAAATTTAGATAATTGAATGTGGAAATTATCAAACAATATCCTTAAAATCACATGTAAGTCAACATTGGTAGAAAATAGTTAAAAACTGATGGTTGTATTCAACATAGGATTACCTAGTCAACAAGGTAAACCATGCTTACTTGTGCTTGCTTACTCATTGAGAGTGAATATATTTTCATCACATCAAAGATTCTTCTTCTCAATATGGCTGACACTGGTGTCTCTCCCAAACCCCTGGAACCTTTCTACAGAATCAAAGCCTCTTTTCAAATTTACAAACCCAATAAGCAATATAGGTGTAAGTTTACTTACTCTTTTTTTAAAAATCATTTTATTGGGGACTCATACATCATTTCTCATAATACATAACTGCATATATTGTGCCAGGCTTCTTCACATGCCTGCAGCTGTCATCATTTTCTGAACCTCAACCTTTCCATCTGAGCCCCTGACATTAGCCTCCCATCCCTTCCCCTCCATCCTTGCTCCCCACTCCCCTACCAATTCTCAAAGCTCTATAAATTATTGTTTGTCATAACTTACACTGCTTGATGTCTCCCCTCGCCCTCTCCCCCAGTGTAGGGGGTTATATGTAGATCCCTGAAGTAGGCTCCCCCTCTCTACTCCACTTTTCTTCCACCCATCCAGTAGCTTCACTCCTACTACTGGTCCCAAGGCATTCATCTGTCCTGGGTACCCTGCATTTCCATTTCTCATCTCCACAATAATGTAGAACTGGGACCATGACAGTTGGAGGGAGGAAGCCTTCAGGAGCTAGAGGAGAGTTGTATGCTTCACTGTCTCCTCCCCATGACTCCCCTGTGTGAGAGTGTCCAATTACCCACAGGTGCACCTTGGGTTTCCACTCTGCTCTCCCCCCCACTCGTAGGGATGCGGTTCTTGTTCTTTGATGTTTGATGTTTGATATCTGCTCCCTTCAGCCCCCGCCCCCACCCCCGTGATCACACATGCTAGTGTTTTTCTTCCATGTGGGCTTTGCTGTTTCTGGGATAGATGGCCATCCATTCACCCTCAAGCTTTCGCGATCCCAGGTGCTTTATCATTTGGTAGCTGGGTGCCATCCGATTTCTCCTCTCAGTCTGCGTCTGCTCCCTTCTTTCTTTAACGATCTTGTCTGGAGGGTGGGCACATGGACTACTTATTCTTATTTAGTAGCCTTTAGTCAACAATTGTAGACTCATTGCTAATATCAGAACTGTAATAAAAGCAGCAAATATCAGAAGTATATTTACCTTTATTTTATTGCCTTCATAAAGCTATTTTTATTTATCATAAAAATTAAGGGTAGCATTACACAGAATAGAAATTCTAGAACTTAATTGTGTTCATGTGCAGCATCTATATAGGCTAAGAAACAGTGATATCGATAGCATAAGGAAATAGTTTGGGACTGTGAAGTGTGTGTATCAAGGTTATATCCTTTCCCTATATGCATATGTTGAGTACATAATCCATGAAATTGATCTATATAAATAGGAACATGATATCAGGAAGAGGAGTCATAACCTATAATATACAGTAAACATGTCTGCCTTTATGAAAGTAAGACTTGAAGCACTTACTGATGAAGATAAAAAAACACAGCCTCCATGATGGAGTATTATCTCATTACAAGGAAAGAAAAAGCACCAGTGGACCAATGAGCATCATCATGATGTAGCAGTCAAGAAATAATTCTGCACTGGACAATTCTGGAAAAGGCCTATTTAAAGTGATAAAATGCAAAGTTATTACTTTGAGGACTGAGGTATTCGTGACCCAAGGCATAGTAATTTCAATCACCTCATGTGCATGCAAAAGTTTAAGAATGAATAAGGAAGATCAAAAGAGAACTGATATATTTGAATGATGATGTTAACAAAAAATGTAGACTACCGGTATGTCAGGAACCTCCAGAAAAATAAGCAAACCTTTTTTGGGAGTCCAATCAGAATGCTTCTTGTCAAGAAGGTTTGTGAGCCTTTGTTTTATGTACTTTGGATGCATTATTATTTCTTGGAGAAGGTCATCTTGCTTGGTTAAAAAAATCCTTCTACAAAATTGAGTGACACAATGGTTGCAACTGCATTCAAAGAAATCAATTTTTTTTGAGGATGGTATAAGATCACAAACTATTTTATACAGTTGTACTGTACTATACTGTACTACACTGTCTTTGTTGGAACTGACATGACAATACCTAATAGAAATGAATATGTATATGTATATATATATATATATTTAGCTCCACAGTATTATAAAATATAGATTCTGAGGTATTTTACACATAAACAAAAAAATTGAGTTTGTCATTGGTTAGGATATTTTCCCAAATCTAGAGAAAGAACTTGGGTTGAGACTGTTTTCCCAGTCAGCTGCTTTTTTCAGGGTACCATGTGGAAAATAAGTGTGGCAATGTACAGAAAAGCACTTAGGGAAAAATGATTCACACAATAGCTATGTAACAATCAACATTAAAATCAATATTAAGTATGCATCATTACTTTGATGCACTGTGGAATTAATAGAGTCATTTAATAACAAAAATGAACACCAAACCCAACCTTACACACAGAAACAAACTGCAATACCAAAAAAAAATTTTAAACAACTTCTAACCAATCCTGGGATTTGAGAGATTTTGTTGAGGAATGTGCATGTAAAAATGTTTATAATAGTAATCTAGCTACGAGGAATTCCTGAGCAACAAATTAAGGGTGAGCATGCCAGTGGGGAAAGAAGAAGGGAAAAGGAAAGGGAGCAAACCTTTAGGAAGCAAAACCATCGATAGAGACAGAAACATAGTTATATACATATGTAAATATGTTAATTTATAAAAATAGAGGTATTGGCCTAAGATCATATAATTATGTTGCAATACATTGAGGAAGTGGATGAACTTTGCACCTCTATTCAAACTCTACTTTAAGCCCTTCCTCAACACAAGAATACTATGTTCTAGTAACTGGTCGTTCTGTGATGCTCACCCTCCAACACAATCACTGCAGACAAAAAGGGAGCATAACAAATGTGGTGAACAAAGCTGAGGGTACTCACTTATTAAAATATATAGACTCTGGGGTCTTAAGGGTTTGAAATTAAACAAGCAGCCATCCAACAGAGAAGCAACAAACCCGTGTGAAAGAAGCATGTCATTCTATGTGATCATGAGGTGTCCATGGGATCAGGTAACAGGAATCAGAAGACCCAAAACAAATAATCATATTGTTGAGAACAAGATCAGAGTGAAGACCTAAATCAAATCTGTCCACCATTGGACATCCTCTCACAGAAGGATCCCAGGGAAGGAAGGAATCAGCCAGGGTACAGTGCAGCACCAAAGAAACACACACTTTTCCTCTGGATCCTTGAGACTTCCCCACCACCACCCCCACCCTCCCTCACTATCATGACCCCAGCACTACCTTACAAATCCGGCTAGACCAGAACACGTATACTGGTATAGCCAAGAGCCCAGACACATGGAATCCAGGACGGATAGACTCCTCATGAACAAAAATGGTAGCAGCAATACCAAGAGGGTAGGGGGAAGGTGAAGGAAGGAGAAAAGGGGGAACCAGTCACAATGACTGATGTATAACAACCCCCCCCCCAAAGGGGAAGAACAACAGAAATGTGGGCAAAGTGAGACAGGGATTGGTATAAAATATGAAAATAATAATAACTTATAATGTATCAAGTGTTCATGAGATTGGGTTGTGGGGGAAGGAGAGAAAATAGAGGAGCTAATACTCAGGGCTCAAACAAAAAAATATTAAGAAAATGGTAATGGAAACATATGTACAAATACACTTGATATAACTGATGTAAATTGTTATGAGTTGAAAGAGCCCCCAATAAAATGATTAAAAACATAAATAAAAGACTATAATCATTGTTATTTTAAATATAGATATTCATGAGATTTTTGAAAAGATCCAAATATAACACCAAAATCCAACAAAACATTTTATAGCTAATACAAAGAAATTACAATAAACTATTTTAGTATTCACTTTAGAACAAATTATCTTAAAGATGGAGGTTGAAATTCTGCATGTACTATATATAATCTCAGATTTTGAAGAAACATAAATTTGTAACAAAAATTAAAAAACCAAATTCAGGAGAATGAATTGATATTTTATATCACTTAAGTTAAAAATTCTCAATTTTTCTGTTCCTAAGCTTTACTCATATATTTTTCTTTCATTTCTCTTTTTTTAAAAATCATGTTATTGGTAGCTCATACAACTCTTATCACAATCCATACATACATTCATGTGTCAAGCACATCTATACATTTGTTGACATCATCATCCTCAAAATATTTGCTTTCTACTTAAGTCCTTGGGATTAACTCCTCATTTTTCTCTCCCTTCCTGCTCCCTGCTCCTTCATGAATCTTTGATAATTTATAAATTATTATTATTTTGTCATATCTTACACTGTATGATTTATCCCTCCACTCATTTTTCTATTGTCTGCTTCCAGAAAAGAGGTTATATGTAGATTCTTGTAATTGGTTCCCCATTTCTATCCTACCTTCCCTCCACCCTACCATCATTACTACTGTCACGACTGGTCCTGAAGGGATCATCTGTCCTGAATTCCTTGGTTTTCCAGTTCCTGTCTGTACCATTGTACATTCTCTGGTCTCACCGAATTAGTAAGGTAGAATTGGGATCATGATGGGGGGAGGCAATTAAAGAACTAGATAAAAGTTGTGTATTTCATCAGTGCTATACTACACTCTGACGGGTTCAACTCCTCCCTGTGTCCCTTCTGTAAGATAATGTCCAATTGCCTACAGATGGACTTTGGGTCCCCAATCTGCACTCTCCTTCATTCACAATGATATGATTATTTTTTCCTTGATGTCTGATCTCTGATCCCTTTGACACCTGGTGATCACACAAGCTGGTGTGCTTCTTTCATGTGGACTTTGTTGCTTCCGCACTGGATGGCTGCCTTCAAGCCTTTAAGATCCCAGATGGCTATATTTTTTGATAGCTGGACACCATCAACTTTCTTCAAACATTTGCATATGCAGAAATATGTGTTCAGCAATCATATCAGGGAGGTGGCCAGGCAATAATATAATTTTTTTCTTCTTTGATGCCTGATAGCTGATCCTCTTGGCACCTTGTGATCACACAGGCTTTTGTGCTTCTTCCACGTGGCCTTTATTTTTTCCAAGCTATATGGCTGTTTGTTTATCTTCAGGCTTTTAAGACTCCACAGACTGTATCTTTTGATAGCAGTCACCATCAGCTTTCTTCACTGCATTTGCATATGTGCCTGCTTAGTGTTCAGTGAGCTCATCTGGAAGGTGAGCATCATGGAATGCCAGTTTAATAGAACAAAGTATTCTTGCATTGAGGGAGTACTTAAGTGGAGGTTCAATGTCCATCTTCTACCGTAATACCAAACTTATAAATATATGCACATTGTTATATTTCCCCATCATCATATATAAACACATTTACCTATGTACATGCCTTTATTTAGACTTCTATAAATGTCCTTTGCCTCCTACTACTTTCCTCTATTTCCTTTTACTTTCTTGTTGTCCTACTATCATGTATAGCCATCATTCAGGTTTCAGTAATTCCTCTGGGTTACGTTATCCTTGGTCGAGCCCTGACAGGCCTCCATATTTTTAAAAATGGAATAAAGTTAACTCTTTAATATTTTTAATATTTGAGGTACTATGAGATAGTGGTTAAGAATGTACATTCTGAGCCGACTTTCTTGGGTAAATATTTGGCCCCTGATATTTGAGAATTTAGGTAGTATTAGGCATAGTATTTAACGTCTCTGTTTCAATGACCTCATGTGAAAAATAGATATAAAATAAGATTAGTTTCAATGTATCATGTTAGAACTAATTAGTATTAGAAGATGCCTATCACAAATTAATAGCTTAGTGATTTATATCAACTTTTCTCTCTTTTACAGGTACTGATGACATTTGAAGAATGATCACTCATGGTTGCTTTCTGATTCATCTTCTGCCTTTGTAAGTCTTGGGAAAAGGTGAGGGGGATTCCTTCATGATTGGGTTCAGGGATCGAATCTGCTGCCTAAATTTGTATTTCTATATTATAAATTGGTCAAAAAGCTTCAAGATACAGAAGCTGTACACTAACATATATGGCTTTCATATTAAGGTAATCTTTTATAATTTCATAATCAATTCACTTGTTTCAGTAACAATATAAAATAAATACTTAGTGAGTTGCAATATTTCTTCAATACTTAACTCTTTTTTGGCAATAACTGAAAAATGTGTAACATGAAAGACATTCTAAACTGTAAAATACCTATGACATGCTTTCATAAAATTGAATATTTGCTACTTATATAGAAAATAGATACACAAGAAAGGTAAGTAAACCATACACTCAGGAAAACCATGAAAAATGACTGTTTCATATCAGTGCATACTACCAAGAAATGATTTTTAAAGTTACTTGGAGCATAATGATATGTAGATATAAAATGGACCTGGAGTTTGGGAAGCAAAGAATCGAATGCTTTGTGAATGAAATTTTCATAATCTATAATGACAAATACAAGAATGTTTGCTGAAGCTAGAGCACCAGCATTTCTTTGACTTTCTAATATAGTATAATAGTGCTGGTAATATTATTATGTGAATTCATTTCCCGTAGTATCTTTCCATGGTGTTTGCATATCAGTTTACCTATAATAATGGACTAAAAACATATTTTAGCTTGTTTCAATTTTATATTCAGTCTCATTTTCCTGAAAAAAAAAATGACTGTTGTTGAAGGTAGGGAAACATGGCGTGTCAAACCTAAGAAAACTTAGGGTCAGAAGTAAGTACTCCCCACATATTTTTGCCCATTCTGAATGAAATGGTATTTTCATGTAGCCCAGGAAATTGATGTTTCTAACCACATGCAAACATTTGTACATCACAGGGGATCACATCCTCTGCTACCATATTGTTCAATCTTGATCACATGACTCGTATTTCAATTCACTTTGAGAATCCTTTATTTTACTGTTTTTTTTTCCTTTACAACATATCCAATTTTTCGATGTCCAATCCAGGATAGGACACAGACATGTGGTGTTTGTGTGTTTGCTTGTTTGTTCCTCTTCCCAAGCTTCAAGCATTCAGGGAAATAGTTATAACATTGGTCTAGTAAATGTTGAGTTCAGCTTTATTTATTTTCCTTACAAGTCTTATCAGTCCTAGAGAAATAAAAGGGATGCTACTATTTAATGGATTCCTGTTATGTGATGAGCATCGGGCTTATTGTTTTATATGTATTTTCAACTAATTTTGTCATATATTTGGTATGTATCTTCTTCTTTTTTTGTTTTATACTACCTTTACTCAAGTTGCATATTGGAATGCCACCAATACATTTGTTATTCAAACCCTAAAGTGCTCCATGGGACAAAGATAGGCCTTTCTTCTTCCAAAGACTTGTTTTCCAACAAGAAGCCATGTAAGTGAGGCACTAGGTACACATGGAAGAATCACACCAGCTTGTGTGATCCTATCCAAGGACTATTAATAAACCATCTCCAAAGGAGGGAATGATATCAGAGTTTAAATCGCAAACACCTGGTTTTCAGAAAATTATATAGATGACAGTGGAAGTTCCCGATTCATTTTCAGGGTCCATACATGGATTAAGCATCTGACAAAACCTCTCTGAACATAGGTGAGGAATGTGAATAGGTATGCTATCAGATAGAGGGCATTGCAAAGTCAACTTTGACAGAAATAGATCAAAATATAATCTCTTATCATTTGGTCTCTCTTTTGACCATTCTAAAGTTGTTTCATTTTTTTTAAAGAGTGGAGGTGGGGAAGACAGGGAAATAAATGTAGATGAATCCTCTGGTGAATCCTTCTGACCACAGGTCAGGAATTGCCTTGCTGTTTTGCTGAATGCTTTGGAAAGTAGTTTATTGCAGATACAATTAAGTTAAAATTCAACACCTAGTCATTTGATATCCCTTTTGGTTCATTTAAAATTTGTTATTTTTATTATTTCCTGCTTTTAGATCAAGATTTTACTCTATTTTACTTTGTTATTAGGTTGTTGTTAGGTTTTTGTTTTTTTCTTTTTGTTCCTTTATGCTTTTCTGTATATGAGCTCCAGGACTGATAAATCTGTAGAGACAGTAACTGGATTAATGGTTCTTGGGGGCTATGGCAGGGGCAGATGGGGAGAAATGGGCAGCTAAGAACGATGAGTACAAAATGGAAGAAAATGTTCTAAAATTGATTGTTGTGATGATTATATATCACTCTTAAGATGATTGAGCTATTTAACTGTATGATTTTTCAGTTATGTGCTAATAAAAATTGTTAAATTAAAAATAAATGGATTTATAGACTCAGAACTCCAAAGGAGTAGTTATAATCTGTCTTGTATTTAAGTTTAAAATTCTGAGCATGAAACTTCTGGAAGGATACGGTTTACAGTGGAAGCCTAAATGCATTTTCCATCTTTTCATGGATTCAGACTTCTCTGAATTTCCTTCTATTATTTAGACCCTGAATAAATTTGCCCTCAGGAAGAGTGTGTTTGAAAATGCATTACTGCCAGTTTCCTAGCCAATGAAAGTGACCTCTCTGTTGGTGAACTTGTCCTCTCCTGAAGGTGAGCCCTTAAAGGATTTGTAGTTTTAGAGTCACATAGTCATGAATCCTGTCCTAACTGCCTTTTCCAGAGGAACCTGAGCCAATTTTGTAAACTTTTCTGTCTAGCATAATGTCATTGTGCGTCCCAAACATGGCCCCATTTCTGCTTCGGTAGTCCCGCCTACAAAGGTTATGTGCTGTTCTGCTGCCAATCTTGCTTTTGTGACAGTTTTCTTTGCCCCCCCATGTCCTATTTAAGCCACCAGTTTTCTGAAAATTTATGGATGTCATTGTGACATCTTGATGGTATATTTTTTGTCTTTTTCCTGTTTAAGTCTTAATAAATATTCTCTATAAATCATATTAGGGAATTTGGATATCTTATCTTTCCTAAGAAGCAAGCCCTGATTGTGTAGTGAGTTACAAATTGGCCTGCAAACCACAAGGTCGTAGTTTGAGCCCATGAACCACTCCTTTGGAGAAAGGTGAGGCTTTCTGATGCAGTAAAGATTTGCAGTCTGGAAAGCTTATGAGAACACTTCGACTTTGTCCTATGAGGTTGCTGTCAGTCAGAACGTGGTTGATGGCCATGGATTTTCATTCTTTAACCATCCCATAGGGTTGCTAGGAGGCAGAATGGACTGAGTTTGGTTGGGTTTTGGTTTACTCAAGTTAAGACTCCAATTATTCGTGGATTATCATATCACTGAAAAACCAAACAAACTTCTAACCAATAGCCACATTCCCTTGGAGCTAATCAATCTACTTTACAGTGTATTAATTATCAATTGTTCTCAGATAGATTTTTCTAAGACACAATGTCTTATTACATTATGCTTCTGTTTAAAAATTTGAAATGGCTTGTTGATCTTTTTGCAAAATACTCCAAAGAAGAGTGAACATATTTAAGTGCTATACAAAATGATGATATACTAGCATATGGGAACACTATGTGAAAACATTATTTGTATTATTACAGAAATGACTGGTATATATTTTATAAATGGCTAAATATGAGGATATGAAATAGGTTTTATTTTTAATTATACTTAGTATAATAATCATAATTATTCATATTTGGAATATACTGGTTTTAAGAATGAAGTCCCGACTCCTAACCAGGCGCTCATTCCTTCTAAGACCATTGAGCCAATGATTATTTTTGTATTCTGTCTTTAGTCAGTCTTTGTTATAGTCAAACAAACACAATTTGTCACAAAAGTGTCTTGCGTTCCAAGTGTTCATATTGTCTGCCTGGAATGTTGCTTCCTTTCATCCCTTTAGGCCCAAAGCTTATCTATATTTCAAATTCTAGTCAAATAATAATTTTTTGTGAATTTTTTGCAGGGAGAGCAGTGTTGATTGAAAATAGAGAACTCAAATTGGCATAGCTATTCCAGGGAAAGTATAAGCACATACCACTGAAAATTAATGGAAAGGTTTTGTATCCATTGGGCCCTTGAGTCAAATGACTCAATGATTCAAATGAGTCAAATGACTCTATGATTCCTTTGGTTCACCATTTCTTTGTAAGGCCTTCATCTTCAGGTTGACTTCCCTCTTGGTTGTATATAACTTAGCAATTATCAGCCTTACAATTGCAACTTACACCATGCTGCACAGGGCTTCACTTAGAATCAATTTAGATCATTGGTCCCCAAAGTTATTTGGCCTACTGCTCCCTTTTTATACACACAAAAAAAAATCCCAGCATACCCCTCCCCACATTCATTCACCCCAATGAAAAACTTTTGTAATGTAGTCTCTAATCCAAGATAAAGTGGAAGCATCTGCTTTTACAACCTCCGAGATTGTTCCCATGGGGGTCTGACTACTTTGGAAAATACTAGTTTAGCTCATGTTATCCTTGTGCCTAATGAAATGCCAAGTAATTATGTAAGTCAAGGCCTTCCTCTACTCAAGGTCTACGCCTAGACCTTATAGGTCATGTATTTTATGGTTGCTTCATAATGGAGGAAGAATATAGTGTTTTGGAGAGAGAGGTAAATAGTGTCTACAAAAAGCCTTAGCTCTTTTTACAAGTAAAAAGTTGACCCTTTATTTTTCCTTTTATGGTAATATTTTATTTATATACTTTCATTTATTCTTCTTCTTATGTTAAAGACATTTTCATCTATATATACAACTCTCTAAACTGATTGAGAATTCAGTTAATCTTTTTTTCCCATTGATATTCTTTTTATTCTGGCTTTTTAAAAAATTTAAGTTGTTAAAAGTGGGAGTTAATACGTATATCATATCATTCCATACTTCAATAACATCAATTAAATTCTTGTAGACAATTTCTTTGTTATCTTCAAGGAAAGAACAGGTACGTTACCAATGTGAAAAAATGTAGATGTGCACCAGCCTTTGCTACCATGAGATGTGGAAAGAACCAGCTCTCAGGCATCAAAGAACAAAAATTATATTACTGTGTGCACACCCTCCCGATATGATTGCTGAAGCCAGAAGGGAGCAGATGCAGAGAGGAGAGATGATAAAGTATCTGGAATCACAAAGGCTTGAGGGTGAACAAGTGGCCATCTAACCCAGAAGCCGCAAGGCCCACATGGAAGAAACATACTAGCTTGTGTGATCACGGGGGGCTGAAAGGAGCAGATATCAAGCATTAAAGAACAATAATCATATCACTACGAATGGGGGGGGCAGATTGGGGACTCAAGGCCCACCTATGGGTAATTGGAAACCCTCGCACAGGGGAGTCATGGGGAGGAGATGGGCCAGTGAGGTGCGGTAAGGTGGTGATGAAGCATACAATGTTCCTCTAGTTCCTGAAGGCTTCCTTTCCCCAACTGTCATGGTCCCAGTTCTACCTCACAAATCCAACTGAACTGGAGGAGGTATACTGATGGAGATGGGAAATGGAAATGTGGGGAACTCAGGACAGATGAACTCATTGGGGCCAGAGTAAGAGTGGAACTACTGGATAGGAGGAGGAAAGGTGGGGCAGAGAGGGGGAACCAGCTACAGGGATCTACCCACAGCCTCCTACTGGGGGGACAGACATTGGTGGAAAGGGTGAGGGGAGACATCGGGCAGTGTAAGTTATGACAAAACAATAATAATTTATAAAGTATTGAGGGTTGGTGGGGGAGAGGAGAGCAAGGATGAGGGGAAAAGATGAGAAGCTGATGTCAAGGGCTCAAGTGGAAAAGTGGAGGTTCAGAGAATGATAACAGCAGCAGGCATGTGAAGAAGCGTGGCACAATATATGTATCAGTTAATCTTTTGATTCAACTTTCCTCTTCCCATCATCTAACAAGGCGTTTTGTTGAAATAGTAAGTATAAAATAGATAAATGAAGAAATGAATGCATGGTTGAATAATTGTGTAAACTATATCCCTTGAAATAAAGGTTCCCTCTCAAGCAAAATTTAGCAGAACATGCATTCATATCTAGGAAGAACTCATGCATTAGAAAAACTGGATGCAATTACTTCAAAGACACCTTCTGTTTCAACAGTCCGTTTGTCTCCTCAGGATTATATTTTTGATGGGAGAATATCTTTTAAATAGTTCTTATTTAACTATAAATCTTTTATGATTCAAAGATAGTCCATAGGAAAAGTGCGACTTGTTCAGAAATAAAGTGGGAAGTACAAAGTAATTGGACAGGATGATATATTAATTTGACAATTATTATGCCTTCTGTATAGGTGGAAATTTAGTCCTGGTCATGACTTACTTGCACTTTTAAGGAATAGTAATCATGCAATATTATTACAAAATGAACTTAGTGATCTTCTTTTGAGACGATCATTTCATCAGAATTTTAATTAAAGGAATACAGGAATAAAGTGTACATAAAGGAATAAAGTTCATTAACTTTGCAATTCACTTTGGGTGAAGATTTTATCTCATCTTTTTTTTTTTGGGGGGGGGAGCATCACTGCCCTTTGGTGTTTGTGGGAGCTACCCAGTGGTACTCCTGAGAGCCGCTGCTCGATTTGAACTGCCAAGCCCGTGGGCTGCAGTCCTGCACTCAACCACTTACACAACCAGGGCTTAGCCCTTTATCTCATATTATATAGAAGCTATAACCCACTGCCACTGAGTCAATTCCCATACCTATCAACACTATACATGGGTTCTGAGGCTCCAGGTCTTTATGAGAACAAATAGCCTTGGCCCTCTTCTCCAGAGCAACTGGTGAGTTTGAAAGCAGTCTAATGCTCACTCAATGCTTATGCCTATGAAAATTAGTTTAACATGACTTTATCCCGATTTATCAGGATCCCTGGTGGCCTAGTGAGTTATGGATTGGGCTGCTAACCTCAAGCTCAGAAGTTCAAACCCATCAGACTATCTGTGGGAGAAAGAAGACTTTCTACTTCCATAAAGAGTTACAGTCTCAAAAGTCCACGGGACAGTTTTCTTTTCCACTCTTCCTGACTTGTGGTCACGATTATTCCTGTTGCCCACAATCTCAATTTCTTTCTCTGAAATGTGTTCTCATCTATATTCTGGGCTAGCCACTTGGTACTGTCTAATATTGTTATGATGAATTTTAACTTTGATGTGCATGTTGAATTCCCAACTAACCTTATGGTAATTTGAAATTTTTTCAAATTTTTTCAAATAGTCTCAACCTCAAGGAATATATCTAGAAACTAAACTATAGTTTCTCATAGCTTATTATATTAACTGCATTTAAAATAGAACTTAGTACATAATATAGCTCAATGAATATTTACTGTTGATGATGAGTGCTTAATATAGAAAGGAGAGTAGGTAGCATGAACTGGGCCTCTTGGAAATGCCAAAGTTAAAGAATATATATATATAGTGAGAAGCCTAGCTGGACTCACCCCCTTGAATTTTTTTGTAAATTGTTTTATTGGCATGTAATTCACAAAACATAATTCAATAGTTCAATCATATTAAGAAGATTTATAAAATCATTAACACAATTAATTTTAGAACATTTCTTTCTTCTTGTAGTTATCATTATTAGCTCCTCATTTCTCTCCCCCTCCCACTTTGCTTCCTTGGGATTAATAGTCCCAAGGAATCATTGATCTTTTAACTGTCTCCATAGATTTACCAATCCTGGATTTCATATACAGAAAATCATCAACACACACACACACAAAACTAACAACACTAACAAAGTAAAACATTAAAATCTCAATAAGAAAAAAAAAGCAAAGCATATTAAAAACTAGAAAAACTTAAAATGGCTCCAAAGAGAGATCAAATGATAATGTGTTAAATTTTAAACTGACCACATCTTTGATAATTTATTTATTTTAGATCATTTTATTGGGGGCTTATACACCTCTTATCACAATCCATCCATTGTATGTCAAGCACATTTGTACATCTGTTGTCCTCATTCCCCAAACATTTGCTTTCTGTTTAATCCCTTGGCATTGGCTCCTCATTTCCCCCCCTCCCTCACTGCTACCCCTCGCTTAAGAACCCTTGATAATTGTGTTAGTCTGGGTAGACTGGAGAAACAAATTCATAAACACACATATGAATATAAGGGAAAGGTTTATATACAAGAGGAATGGAACATTGAGAAAGCATCCCAACCCAGTCCAGTCCAACATCATATGTAGATCCTTATGATCAGTTCCCTCTTTCTACCCCACTTTCCCTCCACCCCCCTGGTATTGCCACTCTCACCACTGGCCCTGAAGGGTTCATCTGTCCTGGACTCCCTATGTTTCTAGTTCCTATCTGTACCCATGTAAATCCTCTGGTCTAGCCAGATTTGTAAGGTAGAATTGAGATCATGATTGTGGGGAGCAGGAAGCATTTAAGAACTAGAGGAAAGTTGTATGCTTCATCATTGTTACACTGCACTCTAACTTGTTCCTCTCCTCCCTGTGACCTGTCTGTAAGGGGAAGTTCATTATCTACAGTTGGACTTTGGGTCCCCAACCTGTACTCTCCCTCATTTTTAAAAATATGAGGGTATTCTTAGTGGTTTGCTGGTATCAGCTATATCTGAATTACTCCTTGATAAAAGAGAAGATGAGAGATAGGTATTGCAGTGTACAGAAAGGCATGACCAAAAGTTCACTGGTAAGAAAATGCACTTGAGAGATTAACTAATTTGGTTGAAAGGAGAAATTTCCTACTCTATAAGAATAGTATCGATTATTGTGGTAGGTACATGATCTTGTGTCAACTTGTGAGTATTAAGAGTGAGGTGGCGGAGCTTAGTCTGTCATCAGGGCATACTTTGATTAAACAGCGACTGAGATAAGTGGCTCTCTGGAGGCTGGTGGCCAGCCCTGCTCCTCTTTTCTCCTTCACTGTCTTATTGACAAGCCACACAGAGACTTGCCGACACCTGTCAAAGCCTCTCTCTGCTTCACCTTCGTATTGATGCGACACTCTGAAGGCAGCCAGAACCCTTGAATCTACAAGATTTTGCATCCACTGACTTGTGATCTTTTTTTGTTTTGCATCACTTCATGTAGCTGCTTGAATCTGAAGAGGGAATTATGGACTACCATTGGATTTATGGACTTAGTCTTGACTGGACTGGGATGTTTGCTTGATATGTAATTACGTTTGGATGTAAAGCTTTGGCTTACACATATATGAGTGCCCCTCAATTTGTTTCTCTAGTAAACCTGGTCTAACACAATTATTACACCATTGCTGTTTTAGGGGAAAATGATGCTTTGTTTATACAAATATAAACAAATAGTAATTCCAAAATATATTTTGAAAGGGCTGCATAACGGTAGTGTTTTTTTAAAGAATATTTGTAGGTATTTGGTAAAACAGATGAATTTCCCTATACACACTGAAGAATAACTTCAGCCAACTTCCACGTTTTTATTCCCACACAGAAAATTTTATGTCATTTACTTGAACAGATGAATGAACTATTTTTTGATGTCTGTATTGCAAATATTGTTTTATAATCCAAATCATTACTTCAAATTATTTTGACTAAAATTTTAATTAATTAAAAGTATCTTCATTCTGTAAGTTGTTAGAATTTGATTAATATTGAACTGAAAAAGATTAAAGAGATAAAAATTCATAGTTTATTATTTTAATAAAAACTACATTCGATATTCTTAAGTTTGAGGATGAGTTTATTGAGTATATCTAGAACGGGAGAGTTTCTAGCATAATTATGGAATTAGATGATTTTTTTTTTGTCTAACCACAACCTAGCACACCAAGAAGTACAAATAGATTTCTTATGCTATCAGATCTAATCATATCTAATGTTGATACTTGGAAGAGGATTTTATATTCTCCTTTCATTGGCCTTTGTAATATACTTTATTGCATACCTTTAAAGGTGGTACTAAGTTGATCTGAGAAGTTTGAGCATCACATTGCATACTTTATAAATAGATTGCTATGATTTTCTCAAATTCGTTTTGTTTTGCTTTTCAGTTTTATTTGAATTGTTTTGTTTTTCATTCTCTTTTCTTAAAATCATTCCTAGAAATTTGCTGCAGAATATACTAAGTAATGGGAGTGTGAACTATGGAAAACTGATGAGTTCTTAATTTTGTTTCTTTTTTATTACCAGAGTGAGTTTAGGTGCTTTCAAGAAATTCAGAATAGCATATTGTCTGATCTTTGATATACATAAAGTAGTAGTAAAGTCATATACTCATAAATGTACCCAGATCCTCTACTTTCATCTTTGGTGAATTCAGCCTTCGGGAAGGAAAGAGTATGGGACAGTGTCTGAACTTCTCATATTATCAAAGGGGAAAAGATGAGTAACATTCCACAGGTTAATTCCTTTGAGACAGGGATCAGACATGTGTTCACCCTCTAACGTTCCTTACAATTGTGGCACCAACCATCCCATCCCACCTACAGCAGTCTCTCCCCAGCTGAACTTGAGAACTTATTACAATGGCCACACAGAACTCACAGACCATACTCAGATTTATGAGGCTTATTAGGGAAATTAATAGGTTATAATTCAAGATAAAAACTGTGCAGGGCACAGCTTTTTTGAACAGCATAGCTTCTTCTAAGCCATGCCCACTTGTCTTCAAGCTCTCAGTCCTGAGACCCATTGGCCTCTACTCTGCTTGGGTAATGTTGCAAGTCTCCTTTAGGACTTCTGATGAATGCTCCAAGGACACATTCTTGAACCATGAGCCTCAGCCCAATGGCTCTCCATGAGTTGGTAAACTTCACTCCCTGATTATCAGACACCCTACTCTTCAAGAAAACTTCCTGTCCAAAACCATTTAGCTCTATTCTCTCTGTGGGCCAGAAAACTCACCTGTCTCATGCACTGACTTTTGCTTCTGATGTTACTCTTCTAGGACTTTGTCTCTCTTGTCACAGCTGTCTGTCCTGCCATTGAGGAGATTTGATGCACAGGGATCAGGGGGTCCAAGAATGAACTTCACTCCTGGCCCGTTTCCCTTGATTATAACGACAATATAATTATTGCAATTCCTGCTCCTGAGATGTCTCCTTTTTAAACCCAGCAGGATAGCAAAACTCAGTAACTGCTTCATTATATTTCCAAGTTTTGTCGCAACAATAAACCCTGCTAATAATAACTCACAACTGATTTGTCTGATCCAACCAGCACGTTCCAAAATGCTCCTTAGAAGGAAAATGACAAAACTTTGGCTCACATAATTTGGCCATGTTGGAGGAGCGACTATTCTCTGGGAACGAACATCATGCGTAGTAAAGTAGCCAAACGGAAGAAAACTTTGGCCAAATGGATTGATACAGTGACTACCACATGGGCTCAAACAGCAATTGTGAGGATGATGCAAGGCTGTGCAGCATTTCGTTGTGTTGTGCATAGGGATTCTATGAGTCGGGACCAACTTGACAGCATGTCAGAACAACAAAAACATCAGTATCCTCCCCAGACTCATGAAGAAAAAAGTGAATTGATGAGAATTACAAAGACTAAGGCTAGAAGAACTATATTAAATATTTCACTGCATTGCATTTGGTATCAATAATCTCTCTTAATTTCTCATGCTGTGATCATAATCAATGATATCACCGGATAAAAACTAAAGCAGGCAATAAGGCATATGAGCTTGAAACAGCCCCTTCTAAAATCCACTTCTATTTTCTTTTGTGGTGCAGTGACCCATCAATCACTTTTCCTTTTGAACGAGGTGGTGTAATACAACTTGTGTTTATGTAGTAATGACATTGTGTATTTAGGAAGCCACCACTCCCTAAACTGGGATTGAAGACATGTAGGATGACCTGGGACAATTTTAGACTTTTGTGGGTCTTCTGCCTCTAAATGTAAAGGTTCAGAATGGGATAAAAAACAATGCTTTCATCTATTGTCACAAATAGTTATTTCTAGGTGAGTAAAATATTTCCTTTGAGTGGATTTTAAGAACTTTTGGAAAGCATTGTAACTTTTTTAGTGCATTGAACTTCCAGTGGCCTAGCTGATATTACTATGGTTTGAAAGGTTGAATGCATTGAATGCCCATTTAAAAGGACCTAATGATCCTGGAAAGATGAATCACTGTTTCTGGTTGAAATTACATTTTAATAGAATTCAAACAAACACAGTATGCATTTTAATAAGTTTTGTGAAATAGCAACATTTTCAAAATGCAAAAGAAATAACAAGACTAATGGTGGTGTTTGAATCAGCAACTGTAACTTGTAAGTTCTAAAATAGTCTGGCAATCTACAAACTTTATGATATGTTCTTAGAGTGTAATGGGTTACTCCTTAGACTGCTAAGCATAAGGCCAGCAGTGTGAAACCCACAGCCCATCCAAGGGAGAAATATGAGACTTTCTATTCTCTTGAAGAATTCTAGCCACAGAGGACCACAGAGATACTTCTACTCTGTCCTACTGGGAAGAAATCAGAATTGGTTTGATAGTAGTGAGTGAGGTACAGTATCTATAAGTTAGATCTTAACTTTATTTCTATAGTAATAATGAGGTAGGCTTAAAAAGATAAAGTCAGGATCTCAGAAAAATGGGATGCACAGAGTTGAAATGTTTTCCTAATTCTGGGGTGATTGTGATGGAGAAGCTAGAAATGGCAGGATGAAGTCATGAGGTGTAAGAGTGATTGATTCCATACATATCGTCAATTAGAACAGATTTGTAGTCCAGGAGATTTAAACGCTCTGTCACAACTGCTCTATTCCTGTTATCTCTGCATTTTATCTAGATCAAGAGGTAGTAAACTTTTCATGAAAAAGAATAGTTGTGAATATTTTAACCTTTTTAAAACATAACCTTCTGTCACAGGTTTTCAACTCACTGTTCTAGCCATAGACAATATATACGATAGTCAAATATTTTGATTTGTTTGGCTTTGTTCAGTGATGGGATTCAAATAATTTAACAACTGGTTTTCTGTACTAAATTATGTAAATAAAATATATACTGAGAGGTAGTTTATTATTTTATGCAGTTAATATTTAAATAAGAACAATAAAAGACACACAATACTAGATTATAAGAGTTTTAAGATATTAAAGAAAATATTAAATAATAACAGACACAAAACAATAGAACTATTATTTAAGATATTTTCATATTGCTTCTTGATTAGCATTCTCATTTGCAATTATCTTCACTTGTACCTGGGCATTATCAGCTGTGTGATTTTATCCTTAGCCATCTTTTCACTAGAGAAGCAGGTTCCATTGCTATAGGAAGACCAATTAGACAATAGACATTGGGTTTTATATATTAGAAACAGTTATTTGACTTCTCTTTTCTGAATATATTATGTTCATCTGTGGAAAAAAAACCCCTTTCTGCTTCTGCTGACCTCATAGAAATTCCTCTTGCAATATTTTTAGCTTTTTGAACACTTTCAAGAATTGCAATATTCATGCAAAATGACTCATGGTGTGTTAGTCTGTGTAAACTAGGGAAACAAATTCACAGAAACTCATATGTATAAGAGAGAGTTTAGTATAAAGAGTAAGAGTACATTAAGAAAGTATCCTAACCCAGTGCTGTCTAAGCTCACAAGTCCAACATTAGCCCATATATCTGACAACAATTGATGAAGTCCTCCTCAATCTCACAACACACACACAATGACCCTGACTGCAGGAGGAAAGCTGACTCTTAAAGCTGAGCATGTAAGATTCTCAGTGCTGGCACACAGGAATTGGGGTATAACACAAAGCTGAACTGAATTCAGCATTTCATTTATTTGGAACTATTTTTCTTACCACTATATATTTGCTTACTAACATAACAAATGCAAGGGAATAAAAGGGTAGAATTTCATCAAAAAATGATGCATTTTCTAAAAGGAATAAATATATATCACAAGCATAGTTCCATCAAATATTTTATACTTATGGATGAAATGGATATTATTAGGGGTGATTAGAATATGCTGTTGAACAAATTAATGCTAAAAACAAAGAATGTAAATTTGTGATTTCTACCTTCAGTGGCTGCTCAGCTTTCCAGATCACAAGTGTCATTTTAACCACCAGTTCCCAGAACTTAACAAAAGCCTGGCTTTTGGTACTACTGAATTGGTGTGAACCAGCTGAGTTCCATCAATCACTGTGTTCTAATATAACTTCATTTTATATTTTTAAATTCTTTTATTTTAAACTCAATTTTAAAACATTATCTGGCAGACTGTTTTCCCCACATATTCTACTTTGCTGATCCTTAGCTTAAATTCTACATTACCAAATTAGATCTTGTCTTCCTCCTGATAGTGTCTGCCTATTTAACTTTGAAAATAGCCATTAACTCTTTATTCTGCTAGTTAACAAACAATAGAATAGCCAACATGTATTAGATGGCATGTAATGCATTTCAGATGGAATGGTCTAAACTACAGATGACTTTTTCTTTTTAGAAATTTTTATTAAAATAAGTGATAAGCAAAGCAAAAGGTAAATGAACAAGATAATGACAAATTAATTTGAGGGCTTTAAAGAAAATGAACAGCATGATGTGGAAGAGAATATGTGGAGATTGGAGAACAAGGTAAATATGTTGGTGAAATACTGATTTCTGAAGAAAATGGAATGGATTGATGAAAAGGAGTAGCCATATGATGGGCCAGGGAAAAATATTCTTGGAAGGAGAAACCAAAGGTATGAAGGCTTTGAGGGGAGATAATATTTGTCTTGTTCTATAGCAGAAAGGCAGCCTGGTTATGTGGATGTGTGTTTGCGAGGGCCTTGAAATAAGGTTAGAGGTGACTACAGTATGACAGATCAAGTAGGATCTTGAAGGTCATGGTAATATATATGGGATATAGTCTCATTGCAATTGGAAGCTGTGGAAAATGTTTATCAGAATGGTAATAGGTTTTTTTTATATTTCAAAATGGTTGTTCTGGCAGCTCAAAGACTGAAGTAAAAAGGGAACAAAATGGAAGTAAGGAAATTAGAGAAGTTCTTCTAGAGTTGTGACTCTGTTTTTCTTGGTTTTGCCTGTTTTCCTTAATCTCTTTCCGGATCCTCTGTATAGGATATCTCATCAGGAATGCAGTGGCTCAGAAGAAAATGGCTGATATTTATTATCACATGGAAAGAGAACTTTGATATGTACTTTAGAAACAGGATAATTGGAATCATTATTGGATTGGATCCGGTAGTTAGGGGAAGGGGGAAGTAAAAGATAGCTCCACGATTTTTGAATTGTGCATTTTGCCAAATGATGGTGACATGTACAGAGACTGGGAAAGGTAGGAGAGAAAAGGAAATGCAGAGTTCTGCTTTGCGAAGATGAGCATACCCCAAACTGACTGCAATGCTTCCTACCATCCCGCACTCAGTGTGTGATGGAGAGCACTCCTGCAGCCCTGCTTACCTAACACCAGTCTTGCTCTCACACTCCTCCTCACCCACCACATTCATCACAACTATCAGCACTGCTCATTTAGCAAAGAATTAATAATGCAACTACCTGATGAAGAATTTAAGTACTTATCTATAGGGTCCTCAAAGAGATTAAGGTAAACAGAAAAAGTCAAGGAAAACCCTAGCAGAAAAAAACTCCAGAAGAAAGAAAAACCACACAAGAACAAATGACAGAGTGAACAGATAATTAGAAACTATGAATAAAACCAGCAACAAGAAACCAAAGGTTGATAATTAAAAATAGATATTTGATGAAAGGATATAGGAGTAGACTTGAATCAGTGGAAGAAAGAATCAGTGGACAAATACTTTGTCTAAGTAATAAAGGACAAATGCTTTGTCTAAGAGTTATGCAGAACATTAGCAAAATGAATAATTTACGCATGATTGGATTATAGTACACAAACACACACACACACATACCCCACAAGCACAAACCTTTTTGAGGATTGTTGGTAGACATTTTCTCTACTATTAAGAGAGATGAGATGATATCAATCTGAGAAGTTCAATGAATCTCACACAAGTTAAGACTCTAAAAAAGTCACCAGGATGGGTAGAGAGGAAATGGGGTACCAACCCACCCAAAGGGAGCATATTGTTCATATCTCCACAGGGAAAGAGGGGCCAAGCTTAAACCTGGTAATCCTGGATGAGAATGTAGAGTGACAATATGGAGCGGGAAGCCAGTTGACAGGTCTGAGCACACAACCCCAATCCCAACTAAGTGGACAGCAGACGCTCTCCCCAGGGGAGTTTGCTTTGGAGGTCAGCACTGAAGCTATAGCTTGGGGCATGGGACATACCTGATCAGAGCACATGAGGACAAATGAAGATGGAGGAAAGAGAAAATCGAGTTCATCCTGGCCCACCGAGACTTGAGGATGATATTCTTACGCAGAACAGCCAATGCACAGAGAGGGCCATGTGGCCCCACTATGAATCAAGGCATCCCTCGCTGGCACAAGGTCCCATGGGGACAACAATGGAGAAACCGGGTCAGGGTTGTAGTTGTACCCTGTCCGACCCAACCATACCAAAGCAAAACACTAAGGGTGTGCAACAGAGCATGGAATTCCCGTTGGAGTGCCAAGGATATACTTTGGGGCCAGGGTGTGGTACCCCATCCAACTCAACCAGGGGGTACTCCTGGAGGTCAACAAACATACATTGAATTATTTATAGGTCTTTATTTTATTATTTTATTTTTTACACACACACACATATATATATATATATGATGTGGGGTTTTTGTTATTGTTTTATTTTCTTTAGTTGCTTCATCTTAGGGTGCCTGTTTTTTTTTTTTCTAGCACATATTGTTGTTATCTCTGCAGGTCTATCTAGATAAGATAGGCTGGATGAACAGTCTGGAGAAGAAAATAATGGGACTGATGGTTCCGGGGTGGGTGGATGGGGGAGATAGGGAGAAGGGGGAAAAGAGGTGGTGTTGACCAACCCAGGAATAAGGAAACAACAAGTGATTCACAATCAGTGACAAGGTGGATGTGAGAGGCCCGATAGGGATCGAACAAGAGAAAATATTGAAACCACAGTGGAGGCTGAGGATGATAGTGGGACAAGAGGAAAGTAAAAGGAAATAGAAGAAAGAACTGAGGGAGTGGGGTAAAAGGCATTTATAGAGATCCAGATACAGACATGCACATAGGTCAATATATTTATATATGATGATGGGGAAATAGATCTATGTGCATACACTTATAGGGTTAGTATTAAGGCATCAGATAGGCATTGGACCTCCCTTCAGGTACTTCCTCAAGCAAGAACACTTTGTTCTATTAAATTGTCATTCCATGATGCTCAGCTTCCCAACACAGTCACTGAAGACAAATGGGTGCATAAGTAGAAGTGGTGAAGAAAGCTGATGATGTCCAGCTACCAAAAGGTGTAGTGTCCGTGGTCTTAAAGGCTTGAAAGTAAATAGGCAGCCATCTAGCTCAGAAGCAACAAAGCCCACATAGAAGAAACACACCAGCTTCTGTGACCATTAGGTGTCAAAGGGATCAGTATTCAGGCTTCAAGAACTAAAAATCACATCTGCGTGCACATCTTCCTGATATGATTGCTGACGACAAATGTGTGCATAAGCAAATATGGTGAAGTAAGCTGATGGTGCCTGGCTATCAAAAGATACAGCATCTGGGGTCTTAATGGCTTAAAATTTAACAAGTGGCCATCTAGCTCAGAAGCAACAAAGCCCACATGGAGGAAGCACACCAACCTGTGTGACCACAAGATGTCAAAGGGATCAGATATCAGGCATCAAAGGACTAAAAATTATATCATTATAAATGAGGGGGAGTACAGATTGGGGAGACAAAGTCCATAAATAGGTAAAGCGACAGCCCCTTACAGAGGGGTTGTAGTGAGGAAATGACCAATCATGGCACAGTGAAGCAACAATGAAATATGCAACTTTCCTCTAGTTCTTAAATGCTTCCTCCCACCCACTATCATGATCCCAATTCTACCTGAAAGATTCGGCTAGACCAGGGGATGTATACTGGAGTCTGAAATAGGTAATTCAGGACAGATGATCTCTTCAGGACCAAGGGTGAAAGTGGTGATGCCGGGAGGGTAGAGGAAAGGTAGAATAGAAAGGGGGAATCTACATATGACCTCCTCTTTGGGGTATGGACAACGTGGAAGTGGGTGAAGGGACACATTAGACAGTGTCTGATGACACAATAATGACAATTTGTAAATTGTTAAGGGTTCATGAGGGGAGGGAGGAGTGGGGAGGGAGGGAAAATATGGGGAGCTGGTACCAAGGCCTAGGTAGAAGGAGGATGTCTCGAGAATGATGGCAACAAATGTGCAAATGTGGTCTGTATACAATTGACATATGTATTGATCATGATAGGAGGTGTTTGAGACCCCAATACAATGATTTTTTTTAAAAAGCTTATAGTGAGGGCTCAAGTAAAAATGTTTTGGAAATGATGGCAACACATGGACAAATATGCTTGATACAATTGATGTATAAAATGTTATACGAGCTCCCAATAAAATGACTTAAAAGAAAACAAAAGTCACCAGAGAATCGGACTACAAGATTAGTTTATCATTATGCTGAGTGAAGTTAGTCAGATAAGAAAAGGACTGGATAGAGGGTTGCTATGGGTCAGAACCAACTCAATGGCACTTAGCAACAAGAACACTCTCATACTGGATTCTTCAAAGAAAGGTCTACTTAGACCATACTCAGCAGGTGATCTGCTCAAAACAAGCAAACAAACAAACAACTTATTTTCATCAAGTGAGTGCTGACTCATAGCATCTCCCTCTGGGTTTCTGAGCCTGTAACTGATTATGAGTCTGAATGTCAGTCTTTCTCCTTGATGAAATCAACTGGGCCAATTAAATTCAATAGAGGAAAATGAATTCAGAAGGCTATTGCTACTCCTTTGTGTAATCTTTATAGACTTTTCAGCATGGTAATGCACCTGCGCATTCAGCATAGCAATTGCTGCCTATCAAAATGAGGTTAGGAAATTTTACCCATTTCCATTCTATAGCCCTCATTTTGCCACCTTAGACCACCTTTTTTGTGAAAGACTCAAAGAATATTCAAATAGAACATGGTTTGAGATCTTCAGGAATGCCTAACTTATTGTTTTGATGTTATATAAATTGAAAGCTACAGAAACCTTCAGAGAAGGATTACAACGATGGAAACATCAGCATTAGAAGTGTGTAGACCTAAATGGAGACTATATTGAGAAGCAATAAATTAATATTTTGCTATTTTTCTGCTTAATCACAGTTTCTAAGATTCTGCCAAATTACCTATTGACAGATCCTTGTATACATTAGACATTTAGTCACAACAATCCCCCCCAAGGCAACTTTTCACTAAATATGAATATCTTATTAACTCATAATGTAATTAATATCATCCTTGAGTACTGTTTTTTTAATAAACCCATATTATTTTTCTTTTTGAGACCAGATGGCATACGATAACTAAAGTGCAATGGAGAAAGTGGAGGGGTTGCGAGACAAGGGTAATGGGTATGGAACAACTAGAACAGAAATCATGAGGATGTTGATGTAATGTGTAGACTGTAATCAGTGTCATAATCCAATGTCTGCAGAAATTGTTAAATGTAAACATCTTTTTGTGATATATCATCAAATTAATGTGATATTATTTGTATCTATTTGTATTCTGTATGTGTCTATTGCACTATTTCTTTTCTGTGTCTCTTGTTCAGGAATAGAGTCAACAGAACTAATTATATATGTTTTCCTTCATTCTTTTGTGAATGATAAATCTAAAGATATTACTAAATATATTAAAATAACTATGCTGAATTTACAATGAGCCAGGTAAGAGGTATTTATGAGATGTCTTTGCTCCTGGGGTCCCCCTGGGAATTTTCACTGGCAGCGTAGCTTGTAAATATTTAATATTTTCTAGAAATTATCCTTAGAGTTTCACTCTATTAACTCAAGTGCATGCTAAAAGACAATATTCTCTATACTACACACAGTAGATGAGCAGAGGAAGTAAAGAAAATCAAATGGCTTTTCTGTCAAGTACTGTGATTTAGTCATCTCTCTGTTCTAAAGGTTAGCCCAGTATTGGGCAGTACTTGTAGACTATAACTTTAATTTTATTGAAATGAATATGTTCACTAAAGGTTTATTTAAAGAGCTTAAAGCATCAGAAAATTTTCTTTTGTTTCAGAGAATTACCTAGGCGAAGCCATTGCAGCATGTGGTGCTATTCAAGGATTTCAGGAACGTTTCTTACATAGCCAGTAGAGGGCAGTACTTCTTCATATGCTGCCTGTTTAAAAAGGGGCCTGAGGAAGAAAGGGACCAACAGAAAAGACAGGAAATGGAAACTGATAAAGATAGATTTTTAAATTCCACATATTCTGTTTATTTAATTTTTATGAATGGATTTTTAAAAGTGAGCTAATAAGAAGCAGGGGAAATTAAAACATGTCTTAAACTAATTGGAAATAAGGCATTCAAACACAATTGACTTTGTGCTAGCTCATCAGATTCCTACCCATGGATTGCATTTTGATTAAATGACACTGTGTATTTCTGAAAATGAGTTCATCAATAGCTACATAACATATGTGGGTTTCCAAATAGATGTCACAGTTCTTGCCAAGTATTCAGGTGAGGCCGGCTTCAGTGTGCAGGGCTCAGACTCTAATTTGTTATTAGCCTGGTGCTTCCGAAAGTGCTTAGGGAAAGCCTCAAACTATTTTTATCTCCAAAATGTTCAAAATTGTTCAGCAGCTCAGAATGCAGCAGGAATCTGGACAAATGCTTTCACTGGCACAGTAGCATAAGATGGAAAACCGACCCAACGGGAGCTCATTATACATTTCCACAGAGATTCCCAATGTGGGAAACATGCTGATGCATTTAAATTGCATCCTCTGCTACAGCAGTTGCTAGGGAGCAAACTGAAATCACCAATTTCATTTCCCTTAGAAAGTATCTTTATTTGAAACCTAAATCAAGGGTTCCAGGATAATCCCCTCAACGTCTTTCCCTCATTACTTTCATCAATCCCTCATCTATGAGTAAACCCTCTCACTTTGACCCTGCTTCCTGCTAGGGGTGATGGTGATTGAGGAGTGACCATTGCTGAAGCTGAGGAGACAGTTCACAATTTCAAATACTGGACTTGATTTTCAAATTATTCGGAGTACATGTTTCATTTAGTTTATTTAATGCCTTTGAACTTTTCTACCCTGTGCCATAATTTAGTCTGAAGGAGCCTCGATCACCTGTCTGTTTCACAAAATGTCACATCAATCCATTATATTGATGGTATAATGCTGATTGGACCTGCTAAGGGGGATGTAACAAAGACTCTAGATTCATTAGTACAGCATCTGCATTCAAGAGGTTGCAAAATCAACCCAATGAAGATTCAGGCACCCTCCAACTTTCTAGGGGTCCAGTGGTGTGGGGCATGTTGAGACATCATTACTAAAGTGAAGAATAAACTATTTCAACTGCACCCCCCTACCACCACCATCTAAATAGGAGGCACGATACCTAATGGGCCTCTTCGGATTTTGGAGGCAACATATCTCTCACTTGAGTGTTCTACTTCGACTGATTTATCAAATGACACTAAAGGCCTTCAATTTCAAGTGTGACCCAAAACAAGAAAAGGCTCTGCAACAGGTTCAGGCTGCCGTGCAAGCTGCTTTGCCACTGGGGACCATATGATCCAGCTGACCCAGTGGTGCTAGAGGTGTCAGTTATAGATGGGGATGCAGTATGGAGTCTTTGGCGGGTCCCTATTGGCAATCACAGCATAGACCTTGGGGATTTGGAGTAAAGTCTTGCCATCCTCTGCAGACAAGGACTCCTCTTTTGAACAATAGCTGCTCCTGTTACTGGACCTTAGTGGAGACCATGGCCCACCAAGTCACTATGAGGCCTGAGCTGCCCATTGTGTCCTGGGTATTATCTGACTCACAGAGTCATAAAGTTGGATATGCACAGCAGTACCCCATTGTTGAATGGAAGTGGTTCATACAAGATCAGGCCAAAGGAGGAACTGAAGGTACAAGTGAGCTGCATGAAGAAGTGGCCCAAATGCGCACAGTCCCCCCCTCCTATCACAGTATTTTCCTTCTCCCAGTCTGAACCTATGGCCTCCCGGGGAGTTCCTTATGAAAATTTAGCTGCAAACAGAGAAATAATGTTCTGGGATTGCCCAGTGGTGAAGGGAAATCCTCCCAATGGGCAGAAATTTAAGCAGAATACCTGGCCATTCAGTTTTCCTGGAAAGAGAAATGGTCAAATGTGAGATTCAAGGGTTATAGATAATGACTTGGCTGGATGGTCAGGGAATTGGAAGGAACATGATTGAAAACTTGGTGACATGGAGATGTGGGAAAGAGGTATGTGGATCGACCTCTCTGAAGGGGCCAAGAAAGTAAAGATAATTGTGTTTTATGTAAATGCTCACCAAAGAATTACCTCTCAAGAAGAGAGCTTTAACAATCAAGTGGCTAAGATGACATGCCGTATGGAGACTAGTCTTCATTTTTCCTTCACTACTCTGTCATTGCCCAGTGGGCACATGAACAAAGTAGACATGGTAGCAGGGATGGAGGTTATGCATGGGTGCGGCAACATGGATTTTCACTCACCAGGACTGACTTGGGCAATGCCACTGCCAAGTGTTCCCTCTGCCAGCAGTAGAAGCCAACATTGAATTTAAGTTGTGGGACCTTCCTCGGGGAGACTGATCAGCAACCTGGTGGTAGGTTGATTACATAGGACCACTTCCATCATGGAGGGGGCGGTGTTTTGTTCTTACTGGAATAGACATTCTGGATATGGATTTGTCTTCCTTGCAGGCAATGCTTCTACTCCAACGACTATTCATGTACTTGCAGAATGCCTTAACCAGTGGTATGGCATTCAGCATAGCATTGCTTCAGATCAAGAGACTCACTTCACCACAGATGAAGTGCAGCAGTGGACCCATGGAATCCACTGGTTGTATTGTGCTCCTTATCATCACGAAACAGTTGGCTTAATAAAATGATGGATTAAATGACCTCCTAAAGACACAATTACGGTGCCAGCTAGGTGGCAACACCTTTTTTCCAGGAGGGAAATCTTCCCCAGGAGGTTCTATATGCTCTAAATCAGAAGCCAATATAAGTGCTGTGTTTCCAATAGCCAGGATTCATGGTCCCAGGAACAAAGGGAGGAAGCTGGAGTGGCACCACTCGCTATTACTCCTACTGATTCACTTGCAGCATGTTTGCTTTCTGTTCCAGCAACCCTATGTGCTTCAGGCCTGGAGGTCCTGGTCCCGAAAGAAGGAACTCTCCCACCTGGAAGCACAGCACAGATTCCACTCAACTGGAAGCTGAGAATGCCGCCTGTCTAATTTGGGCTTTTCCTGTTGGGGATCATCAGATCAGGAAGAGTGTCTCTGTACTGAGTAGTGTGATTGATACTGATTACCAAAGAGAAATTGAACTGGTGCTACATAATGGAAGTAAAGAAGAACATGCCTGGAATCCAGCAGATCCCGTAGGCCTTCTCTTAGTATTACATGTCCTGTGTTTCAAGTAAATGGTAAACTAGAGCAACCCAATCATGACAAGACATCTAGTGACCCAGGCCCCTCAGAAATGAAGGTCTGGGTCACCCCACCAGGCACAGAACCCTGGCCAGCTGAGATGCTGGCTGAGGGCAAAGGTAATACAGAATGGGTAGTAAAAGAGGGTAGTTCTACCTATCAGTTACAACTACATGATCAATTGCAAAAGTGAGATTTGCGATGTTCTGTATATCTTCTTTGTATGTGCTTATTGTATATCTTTCCTTTGTTCATGTACTATGTACCAGATACAATTTGATTCAGTGTGTTTTCATTTATATGTATGATAGCTGTTTGATATTAGGTATAAGTGTGATTTCATTAATGTTTGGAAATTATGCATGGCTAAAGAATTGTGGACTGTTGCCAATTTGGCATGGGTTGGACGTGACAGTTTGCTTTATTGTGCCAACCTGGCCAATAGGAACATGTTGTATTAGTTGGGTCACAGTTTGATTGGAGGTTAAAAAGATTAATAGCTCTGCAAGTTCCGACACCCTGTCTCTTTCTCTCTTATGACTGGAGCATGCTGGAGCAAGCATGCTGTTGATTTAGCTAGTACTCTGTCTCAGTCTGTGAGCTACACTACCTGTGGGCCAGCCCAATCTGTGCATCTGGTCACCAGAGCTTGAGGCTCCTTTGAGACCTACTTCACCATGCTGCTGTTACGTCACTTGAAATTAAGGATGGTGGATCCTGTCACCTTACATTGTTTGAGTCTGATATACCAGCTGGGCCTGCTTCCGTAGCTCCAGAGTCACTGACTGTTGGTGAATCTCTGTGGTGGTTATTATAATCTGCTGTCAATTTGAGGATTAAGAGCTAAGGGGCAAAGGTTAACCCATCAATCAGATGGCAGCCTGATGACTTCATTTGGAGGGGCTAAAGAGATAAATAGCTTGCTCAAGGTGGGAAACACACTGACTGCCTGTGTGACATTACAGCTGACAAAAGACACATGGAACTCAGCTAGTGCCTAGATCTGGAGAAGCTTTGTGGAAACCCATGCCAGCACTGAAATGCTTACAATGCCACTGAATCCATAAGCCTTCCAACCCACTGACCAGTGACCTTCCTGCATTTGCCATAATTACATGTGTTTCATGAATCTGAAGAGGAATTTTAGATTGATATCAGACATATGGGTTAATACTGGACCTATGGACTTGAAATGGACTGGGCTGGCATGCTTTCTCAATATTCAATTGTTCTTGTATATGTATATAAGAATTTCTCCTCTCTGGTCTACCCAAACTAACATATCCTTTCTGCTCCTTGCTGCCTGTGCTTATCTTGCCCCAGGGAGGATTCTGCTGCCTGCTCCCTTGACCTTGGGCCCGGCAGGCTACATGAGTTGAATGACTTCCAATATATTAACTGCTCCATGGAAGTGGGTTGAACTGCTGTGTGGCCTAATTAGCTGTTATATTCCTTCTCACTCTGTGAACCTATCTATCTATCTATCTATCTATCTATCTATCTATCTATCTATCTATCTATCATCTATCTATCTATCTATTCATAAATGTCCTAGTTTTCTTTCTCTAACCCAGTATAACACACTGGTAGAAATAACACATCATAGAAATAAGTTAGAAAACACACAAGTCAACCTTGGCATATATAATTTTGTTATAATTCCTTATATTTACGTATGTTTTCCCGTTTACACTTTGAGATGTTGAAGACAAGATTTATTTATTTATGTACTCATACATTTGTCAATTGTTTATTGCAAGTTTGTGATATATGATACCTTGCTTATAAAAATGAGTAAGACATAGTTTCTGCCTTCTAGAAATTAAAACATTTAGAGGCAAATTTGACAGAAAAAAATAAGATCAGTGAATATTCATAGGTGCTATGAGAAAACTATGCATAGGCCATAATGGAGTTACAAAAGATAGAGTATGGTCTTTTCTAGCTATTGAGCTATGAAGGAAAGGAAAAAGAAGCTTCACTAAGAAGGAAAGGATGAACAATTTTGAAAAATGTACAGGAATTCACTACATTGACACTATGAGGTGGATATTCTATGTAGAAGGGGCCATAGGAGCAAATGCAAAGTAGTCTAAGAAACATGACTTATTTGAGAACTGAAAGTCATTCATGTAAGACATGGCAGAGTTGTAAATGTACAAGTCTGTCATGGTAAGCTATACAAGCATGCTGAGGCATTTAAACTTTGTTCTCTGGGTACTTTTAGTTCGGAATTGGTTGTAAATGGGAAGTGACATTTATGTCTTGAAATTCCTCTGTTAGAAGTATAGTGGTGGAATGCGCGGTGAGATTTTTGCAATATGGAAGTCAGTTGGGAGACCTCTGCAGTAGTTTGTGCAAGAGATTATGAGAAGGATGGTTTCATATGGGTCAGATGTTTGTAGGAGAAAAGATACAAGTTCCATGTTAGATAGGTGCAGATTGAAGTATGTGGTGGGTATTTGAGATATATAGTAGCTTTTTGAATTATGGAATCATTTTGAATCATAATCAAAGCCTTTGGATCCATCAGTTACCTAAACCTTAATGAAAGTCTACTGATGTGATTAACATAACCTACTAAATGAGATGAAAGGAGGAGGAAAGAAATATGAACACTGGAAAATGTACCACATAAAGTATAATAGAGAAAAAGAGCTCTGGAAGAAAAACATTGAAAAAGACAGAAAAGGAGAAAATGGACTCAGAGAATTTAAGGGAAGAACAAATCATTAGCAAATCAAATGTAACATAAAGGAAATGTAGGGTGAACATGGACAAGGCTCAATTATATTTGGCAATTGAAAAATAATTTGTGGCCTTTTACAAATGTTTTTGATAGAATAATATATGTGGAAGCCTGCAGTTGAAGGTTGCAGAAAGAATGGGATGTGAGCTTCATTGAGCTTCTCTATGAAGAAAGAGATGGTTTGTTAGTCTGAGTTAACTAGAGAAACACATTCATAGACACATGGATATCTAAAGGGCCTTATGTACACGAGCAATTGAATATTGAGAAAGCATACCATCCCAGTCCAGATCAAGTCCCCAAGACCAATATTATCCCATATGTCTGATAGCAAGCAATACATTGCTCTTCAGTCTCACAGAACATATGCAATGATGCCAAATGCAGGAAGATCACTGGCCAGTGGATAAAAAGTCTTCTGGATCCAGTGGCAGTGGAAACATCTCAGTGCTGGCAGGGGTCTCTACATGGCTCCTTCAGCTCCAGGGTTGTAGTGTAGCTCCACGGTCTTGTCCACAGGAACGCCTTGCAGAGAGTGAGTTTGTACCCTACCTCCAGGGAGCTATTTGTCTCCTTAGTGCTTCAAAACGAAGTCATCAAACTGCCATCTTATTGGCAGGCTAAGCTCCACCCTTTAACTCTTAAGTGTCAAATAGATAGCAGATTATATACTTACAATAGATGTCATCCATAACTAGGCTTGGCACTGAGACAAATACAGCTGAGAAATTCATCAAATAAAATTATTCATCATGGCAATATTATTCGGAGACAAATGTAATTCAGGTAATACACAGATATTTCACTAGGATATAATCCAGACAATATATCCTTCAATAGTTCAAGCATATCAAGCAGTGTTGTCCTATTGCCACCACAGTTTCAGCATATTTTCTTCCCGATTGCAGGCTATTCCCTTCCTCCCCATTCTTCCCAGGACGCTTTCTTCCAGTTATTGTCTCTATAGATTCACCCAACCTGGTGATAGACCGAAAAACACAGCAAGATGCGTAACAGAGTCAAGAATTCTGTCAGCCATCACAAAATGCAGCATAGGTAAGCCCCAATCAGGAAACAAACAAAAGAAAACACCCAGAATATATTAAAAACCAGATTAAGCTCACAGTGTTTCCAAAGGGAGATCAAATGACAAGGTTTTAACCATTCAAGTCAGATCTATCATTTAACTCTCCCCTAATTGTATCTACACAAGTCTCTGTTGAGAACCAGGGTATTCCCATCTCTCGCTTATGGTCAGAAGGGAATCGCTGAAGGCTTATTCTTTGTGTAGATCTTGTGAATGTCTTTTGGGCTTCCACTGTTGTTCATAGCCTTCTGCAAATAAAAATTACATCATTCAAACTCTGATAAATTCCCTCTTTAAGATCCAGGTTATATCTTTTCTACTCCATGGATTACAGATTTTGGTGTGCTTCTTCCAAGTGGGCTTAGTTGACATTTCACTTAGATGGCTGCTGTTTGAAAACAAGCCTTTAAGACCCCTGTTGCTATTCTTACTGAGAGCTGGGCACCATTCAATTTCTTTACACAGTGCTATAGCACCCATATTTCCCATGTTTCATTCATGAGGACTCATACCAAACAGGGCAAATTACATGGAAATTTATGCTGAGCCTGATTCTCCATTTTATGACACATATATCTGATACCAGATGGGCTGCCAGATATGTAGTTTGGGCAAAGATGATATCTCAGGTCCCCCTGAGGGAATCAGTGTGGTGTCTGTGCATAATACCTTTATGCATTCTTTTTGAACTTACCAGATGGGTGTGGGTTTTCTTTGCCTGGTTCTGTAGGTTGAGACGAGAAGCCATTTAAAGAATGACTGGCAGAGAGAAGAAATGAAAAGTTGAGAAAGGGTGAAGGGTGAAAATGGAAGAGCTAAAAATCATGGGAGGTCATTTAACTCTAAGACTTTCAAACTTTATTTTTATGACTAATTTTTATTAGGGAAAATGACATCAAAAATGGTATGGATACAGTTCATTTGTCTGCGACACGCCTTCTCAGTCAAGCTCGAAGGCATGTCTATATGTTTTGTGGCCAAGATCTAAGCAATATGGACCCCTGTGTCCTCTGCCTCCATAGGTCAGGGAGCCCACGTGTCGTTCTGCTTCCCCATTTTAGTGCTGCTCCTCTGCTCTGCCTTGTGGTCTCAATGGAGCAATCTGATTACAGATGGCCAATATAAAAAAAATCATTTTATTTGGGAGCTTGTACTGCTCTCATCACAATCTACCCATCCATCCATTGTACAAGTACATCTGTACACATGTTGCCATCATCATTTCCTTTCTACTTGTACCCTTTGTATCAGCTCATCTTCTTCCCTTCCTAACTTCCCTCCCTCACAAACCTTTGGCAATTTTTTTTTCATATTTTACTCTGACCACAGTCTACCTTCACCCATTTTTCTGTTGTCCGTACCCCTGGAAGGGGATTATAGGTAGATCATTGTAATTAGTTTCCCCCTTTTCTCTTTCCCCTTCCATATCTCTCACCTCCCATCTTCTCCTTATATTCCTGATATTGCTACTCTCATTACTGAGGGGTTTACCTGTCCTGGGTTCCCTGTGTTTCCAGCTCTTATGTGTATCATTGTACATACTATGGCCTAGTTGGATTTATGCGGTAGAATGGGGGTCATGATAGTTGGGAGGCATTAAAGAAATAGAGGAAAATTGTATGTTTTCTTGGTGCTACTGATTGGCTTCTCTCTTCCTTGTGACCCTTTACAATTTTTTTCATCTGCACCTTTGTGACCTTTTTGTAATGGGAGGTCCAAATGTCTACAAATGGCCTTTGGGTCTTCACTCTGCCCTTCCCCCCAATCCCATTGATAAGATATTTTTGTCCTGGGTCTTTCATGCTGGATACCCAATCCCATCAATACCTCATGATCACACAGGCTGGTGTGTTTCTTTCATGTGGACTTTGTTGCTTCTCAGCCAGATGGCTGCTTGGTTATCTTCAAGTCTTTAAGACCCCAGACATTATAGCTCTTAATAACCAGGCACCATCAGCTTTCTTCACCACATTTGTTTATGTACACATTTTGTCTTCAACGATCATGTTGGAAAAGTGAGCATCACAGAGTACCAGGTTAGTAGAACAAAGCTTTCTTGCATCGAGGGAGGATTTTAGCAGAGCAAGTTGCCAAATTGTATAGCCTCTGGTGCCTCTGCAACTTTAGTCAGGGATCTTAAGCATGTGCTGCTCATGATTCTTCTTTCTTTTTTAAAACTTATTTTATATAATTCACTTATCTGTTCAGTAGTTCAATCATATTAAGAAGAGTTGTACAACATCACCACAATTTCAGAGCATTCCCTTCTCTCTTATGGTTGCTATCTTCCCGTGCCCCTCAACTTCCCATGTCATAGCCTGAAACTTAATGCAGTTACTGTCTCTGTAGATTTTTTTATCCTGTATTTCATAGATGGGAAAGAAAAGAAAAGACAAAAGAAAGAAAAATAACCTGATAACAATAAGAAAGTAAAAGAATAAAACCTCAATCTAAAAGAAGCAGAGACTACCAACAACTAGAACAAATTTAAGATGGGTCTACAGGGAGATAAAAAATATATATAGTGTTGAGTTTTGACCTAACTGCATCTGCAAAAATCCACTTTCCAGTGCACTCTGCATGATAGCAAGGCTATTCACACCCCTGGTGTATGATTAGAGGGGATTCATTGGAGGCTTATCACATGTATTCCACTTTCACTTTTTGTCTTAAGCAACTATAAAATCAGTCAAGGCTGAGCCCTGGTAGCGTAGTGGTTGTGTGTGGGACTGCAGTCCACAGGGTTGATGGTTCAAATCCAGCAGCAACTCTCCAGGAGCAAGGCTGGGTTTCCTACTCCCACCAGGGCAGTGATGCCACAAAAAAAATAGTCAAAGAGGAGATCAAATGATAAGATATTGCAACTCAATTTAACAACAGCTGGCGTAATCAGCTTCACAATGCTCTCTGTCGGACAATAATGCTATTCCCATCCTTCAACTTTTGTCAGAGGGGCTTTATCTGAGGTTTTATACATTTTATACAAATGACCCTGTCCTATGCACCATGCCATCCATAGCATTCTGAAAACCAGGTGTTCACAACTGAAGCTCTGTTACCATTCCTGCTTTTGGATTTGTGTTTTACTATTTATTTTCTGTTTTATTGCTCTCCAATTTTTCAACTAAATCCATCGGTGATATCAGTATACAACACCAATAAATGTAGGATATAGATGTATTTTATAAGTTCATATTCAGAAAACTATGTATTTTTAACTTAATCAAACTTAATTTTCTCTTCTGATGAATGCAGCATCTGAAAATGTCAACAGAAGTGCAGTTCTAGTTTGTTAGACTCAGCATCCGCTTTCTTTCTGCATTTTTCTTTAGTTGTATTATTCAGCAAAAATTCTAAATTTTACACGATTTGTAAATGGTAACTGTTTTGTAAATTGACCATTTTTGAATCTAGGACACCCATCAAATAACTCTCTAGCTCAGGAATTATTATCATTCATGCACTAATTTATAGGTTAGTAATTAAGACCCATACAAAGCACTTTTAATTGTTTACAATATATGATGTGCTTTGGGACTTAGAGTGAATACTCTTAAGTATTAAAAGTGATACTTTTCCAAGTATCACTTACTGAATGCTTATATGCGTGTGTGTTTGTGTGTATTTGCATTACTGCACTGGTGGGAATAGGTAGCCCAGGCTTGCTCCTGGAGAGCTGCTGCTGGATTTGAACCATCAACCCTGTGGGCTACAGTCCTGCACACAACCACTGGGGCTCAGCTTGAACGAATATTTTACAAATGAGGTATAGAGTTAAAGATAGAATAAAGGCACAATCTCTATTCTTAAGAAATGCAGACTAAAAGGGAGAAATTAGATTTATAAAATTATGGGCAAGAAAATATTAAAAGTGAAATGATAAAAACATCTAATAATAGACTACAATGGTAATAAAAAGCAAAGATCTGCCCTACCTATGAGACTTGGGAAGAGAGTTGCCAGAATCACTGTACATGACTAGATTTGTGCATGTCTAAATAAATTGCCAGACACAGTGCATGCGTTACAGCTAATGAAATATATAGTCCACCACTAGTCTGTCACTTTCTCATGCCATGGTGACTTGCATATTGCTGTGATGCTTGAAACTGTGCAACTGATACTTTAAATACTAGCAGGTTCCAGGGTGGCTCTGGTTCAGTGGGACTTCCAGACTGTGGAAAACTAAGAAGAAGGAAGGAGTTGTGAACCTCTAAGGGATTTCTCACTGAAAACCGTATGAATAGCAGAGCACTAGGTAGCTGAGCCTCTCAGATTGGAAAGTGGTTAAGAAAGAAGTGGGAAAGGCTTGTCTCTTGAAAGTAGAGTTGACCTTTATAACGTGGATGGAGAAAAGCTTCATTTGCTGATAGGGCATAAATCAAATAAGAAGAGCATCAAACCTTTGTTAAGAATGAGAACCTCACATATATGAAATAAAGATAGAGGAAAACTTGAAGTAACCTAAGGGACGTGAAATGCAAAAACTAAATATTTTTAGGAATTAGTGAGCTGAAATGGATGAGTTTTGGTCATTTGGAATTGGACAGTCATTTAGATTACCATAATAGGGGTGGAAAATTTAAAAGTAATGGCATTAGAAAGATTTCAGGATCTGTTTTGAGGTACAACACTGTCTTTGATAGGATAATACCTATATGCCTATAAAGAAGACCAGTTAATACAACAATCATTCAAACTTTATTCACCAACTACTTAAGCAAATTATAATGAAATTGAAGAATTCTACCAAGTTTCTCATTCTGAAATTGATGACACATACAATCAAGCTCAATTGATAATTATTGGTGATGGGAAGGAGAAGTTTGAAGACAAAGAGGAAAAATCAGTATTTGGAAAATATGGCTTTGCTGATAGAAACTAAGCTGGAGATAGTATTCTTGACTTTTGCAAGACAGACAACTTTATTATTGCAACTACAATTTTTCAATTAGCAATAATTGCACCTCGGGTAAGCTCATTGGCTACAATATTGCCACTGCACAAAGCTACAAATACCATTTTTCAACCACATTAATGGCTACTATACACCTGGACTAATAGTGACCATGCAAGACAGAACTGCCCCTGTGGTTTCCTGACACTGTAACTCTACAGATAGGAGAAAGTCTTGTTTTTCTCCTGCAGAGTGGTTGGTGGTTTTGAATTATTGACCTGGCTAGTAGCCTAAGGCTAATCACTACATAAGTGGGTTGCTAAGTGTCAGAAAAAAAAATGTATGGACGTGTGTGTGTGTGTATACATATCCTAAAAAGCAGATTTTTTTTCAAAACTATGTATTTAATTAAAAAAACAACCAACAACCTTATACCTTCAAAATACTCTCCAGCACACTTAATACATTTGTCAAATCTGTGATTCTATTTCATTGAAAAAACACATCTGTTTTGATGGCTGACAACACCTCTTTCATTTCTTTTTTTCACCTTTTTTAATTTATCAAATCTCTGTCATTTCATGTTCTTCATTCACGAAAACAAAAAGAATTTGAATGGAGTGGGATTAAGTGTATGTGGCCTGACAGGCATAGGCATGCTGTTTTTTGCCAGAACCTGGTGCACTGAGATGGCTGCATGAGCTAGTGCATTGTCGTAATGGAAAAACCAGTCCTCTATCTGCCACATATACACCTTTATTTCTCACACATTGTTACTCAATCTTTTCAGAACCTCTAAACGGAAAGTTTATTTAACAGTCTGACATAGTGTAATGAACTCCAAATGTACTATGAGTTGACATTTTCATCTGTTTAGAAAGTTGATGGACATCCAGATTTTTCATCAATAGACATTTCATCCTTTTTAAAATAAGAAAACTACTCAGACACTTTAATTTTTCATATAGCTCTGTCCTTGTACGCAATGTTCAACATCACATCAGTTTTTGCGGTATATTTCCTGTGCAGGAACCAAAATTTCATAGTGGCATGTTGTTCTCTTAAATCGGCCATCACAAAAAAAAATGAGGTTCAAGTGAAACTGCTTTTTGTTGTGAAAAAATTTACTGTGACCAGAGAGAACCTTGCCAGGTGATGTCACTGGGTACACTAACTCAGAGTGAGTTGCTCCATGCCTGCCTAGTGAGAAAATTGTGTACTAGGAAAGCTTCCCTCTGCTCAGTGCAATTCTGGTTGTTTTGCTGCATCCCCTTGCTTATATACATAGACCTCACTAGATGACTAGATGGAACACACAAAAATGAAATTGATTACATTTATGGAAAGAGATTATGGGGAAATTCACTATCTGTTAAAACAAGGGCATGGCAGAGTGGTAGAGGATAAATGTGGGGTATGGTAGGGGTGAGGGTGACAGCAGTGATGTGTGTGAGGCTGTGTGTAATTGCTTATATGCAGGTTCAAGTTGAAGCTGAAGAAAATTAGGGTACAGTACAGATAGTCAAAACACAAACTTGAATATATCTCATCTGAATTTAGAGATCAGGTCATGTACAGATTTAATGAAGTGAATACTAGTGAAGGCCAAAGGAGGTGTGACATCGCATTAAAAAATTCATACATTAAGAAAGCAAAATGTCTTTGAAAAGGTAGGAAATAAAGCGATGATCAAACTGGATATGACTCTGAAACTTGCTCTTAAATATAAATAGGTGCCATCGAGTCTCTTCCAACCCATAGTGACCTTATGCACAACCTATCAGATCACTACCATGTCTTGCATTATCCTCACAATGGTTCCTGTGGTTGAGCCTATTGTTTCAGTCACTGTGTCTTTTCAGGGCCCCTCTAACTTACCAACACTATATCCTTCTCCAGGGTGTGGTATCTCATGATCCCAAGTCAAAAGTATGTAAGACTAAGTTTCACCACCCCTGCCTCTAAAGAGCACTCCGATCTTATTGGTTCCAAGACAGAGTGGTTTTCTGTTGTTGTTGTTGTTGTTGTTGTTGTTGTTGTTTTTGGGGCCTCACTGCCCCTGGTGGTGGGAGTAGGAAGTCCAGCCTTGCTGCTGGATTTGAACCTCCAACCCAGTGGGCCGCAGTACCAGTGCATAACCACTACACCACCGGGGCTCAGCGAGTGGTTTGTGTTTATGGCAGTCCTTTGATACTTTTAATGTTCTCCTCCAGAACCACAATTCAAATGCAGCCATTATTTCTTCATTCTTCTTTATTCCATGTCCAACTTTCACACGTCTATGGGACAATTGAAAGTACAGTGACTCAGTAAACTATGATATAGTTTAGTCCTGAATGTGGTATCCTTGCTTTTCAATACTCTAAAGAGGTCTTGTGTAGCATACTTACCCAGTGCAACCTATCTTTTGATCTTCTGACTGTTGTTTGCATGAGCACTGATTGTGGATCCAAGCAAAGCAAACAACTTAAATTTTTTCTCCATTTTTGTCGATACTATCTATTGGTAAACTTGAGAGGATTTTGATCTTCCAAAATCCGTTATCTATACTGAAGGCTGCTATAATCTTTGACTTCAATGGCAAGTGCTTCAAATTCTTCTCTTTTTCAGCAAGCAAGATTGTGTTCACACAACTGCTTCTTGACCTATGTACAAGTTCTGAGGAAGTACAGTCAAGTGTTCTGGAATTCCCATTCTTCTCAAGGTTATGCATAGTGTGTTATGATTTACACAGTAAGATGTCTTGGTATAGCCAATAAAGCACAAGTAATCATCTTTCTAGTACTCTCTTCTTTCAGCCCAAATTCACCTGACATCAGCAATGATATCTCTTGTTCCACATCCTCTTCAGAACAGGACCTTAACCTCTGACAGCTCTCTGTCAATGTACTGCTGCAACTGTTCTTGGTGATCCTTACAAAATTGTACTTGCATGTGATATCAATTATATTATTTAATGATTGAGCATTCTATTGAGTGTCTGTTCTTTGGAATGAATATAGCTATAGATTTCTTCTTATCAGTCTGCTGAATAGCTGTTTTTCAAATTTTTTTTAGCATAGATGAGTTAGTGCTTCAAGTGCTTCATCTGCTTATTAAAACATTTCAGTTGGTATTCCAACAACTCCTGAAGTCTTGTTTAGCTAATGCTTTCAGTGCAGTTAGAACGTCTTCCTTTGACACAATTGGTTCTTGCTCAAAAACTATCTCCTCAAATGGGGAAATGTGGACTCATTCTTTTTGGTACAGTCACTCTGTCTCCTTTCCATCTTCTTTTGATGACTCCTGCACCCATTATTTTTCCTGTAGAACCTTTCAATATTTCAACTGGTGTTTTGAACTTTTTCTTTGGCTCTTTCAGTTTAAGCTATACAGAGCATCCAAAGTAAAGAAGATGAGAGACCAATTTCTAGAGCAGCACATGATGATTGATAAAACAGAGGGGCCATGAAAAACAGGAGGTCCTTTAGAGAGCTGGATTGACCCAGCGGAGCTCCAACAATGAATGCAAACATAAGAACAATTGTGAAGGTGGCATAGGACATGGTAGTGTTTTGTCCTATTGTACAGAGTAGGAATGAGTTAAAATGGACCTATTGGCATTTAAAGCAGCTATAGCAACTGATTTTTGTACCTATCCTAAAATGTAAATTTTCTAAATGCTAAAAAAAAGAAGTTGGGAGAAATACATAGTAATTGTGCTAAAAACAAGCAAACAAACAAACAAACTGCTCAAAATGGTCAACCATCTCAGAAAGTATCATATGATAAAGAACCAAATATATAAAGGAGGAAGTTCAAGCTGCTGAAGGTACTTGCAAAAATTAAGGCTTCGGGAATTGACAGAGTAGCAGTTTAATTTTTTCAACAACGGAATGCAATGTGGAAAATACAGTGAATACCAAGATTTTAAGTCAGCTACCTGGTCAACCAATTGAAGAGATCCATACTTGTACTCATTCCTAAGAAAGGTGATACAACAGGTTTAGAAATTATTGACCAATTTCATTAAAATAATATGGAAATACATTTTTCTGAAGATAATTAAAAATGGTTGTAGCATTACAATAGCTAGAAATTCAAGTGAGTACCCAAAAATTCAAACCAGATTCAAAAGAGGAAAAGGGGAGATCATTGCTGATATCAGATAGATCTTTGTTGAAAATAGAGACCACCAAAAGGATGCTTCCTTGTGTTTCATTGGATATGCAAAACACTGAAAATGGAGATCAGAAGGGAGTATCGGGACAGTCCTAAGAGAACAATGTTAGAGTGAGTTGTTTCAAATCAGGAAATTGGTAAGTCAGCACCAGTGTTGTAGGCTTTCATTTTATTTATTCAATCTATAGACAAAGCAAATAATCTGAGAAATCGGACTACATGAGAAATAGGATTTGGAAAGGCTAATCAACAAACTTTGATATGTAGATGATACAACTTTGTTTATTGAATGTGAAGAGAACTTGCAACACTTAATGATGAAGAGGTAGCCTTCAGTATGGATTACAAGTCCATGTATAGAAAACACAAAATCTTCATCACTCTATCAACAAGGAGAAAAGGAGAAAAGATAAAAACTTTTAAAAGATTCCATTTGACTTGAATCCACAATTCATGCTTACGGAGGCACCAATTGAGAAGTCAAACAATGCATTGTATTGGGTAAATATGCTGTTCAAGAGATCTTTAAAGCAAGCCTGTTGCTCAGAGGACTAATGTACACTGACCCTAGACCTGGCATTTCCAATTGCCTCATATCATCGGAAAGCTGGGAAACGAATAAGAAAGCTCAGATGAGAGTGGATGCATTTAATTATGGTCTTCTTGAAGAATATTGAGAATCTTGCTAGGGCAACAAACAACGTTTCTATTGGAAGAAGTGCTGTTCAAATGCCTGTCAGTAGGGGAGTAGGGAGACTTCATCTCCCATACTTTGCACGTGTTATCAGGAATGATCATTACCTGGGGAAAAAAACATCATTCATGATAAAGTAAAGTTAGCATGAAACAGGAGGAACTTCAATGAGATGATTTTAGACAATGGTTCCAACCATGGGTTTAAAGGATAATTGTGAGGATTTTGCAGGACTGGGCATTGTTAGGGAGTTCAGTTGCACTTAGGATCACTATGGATCAGAACTGACTGCATGGCAACAAATGGAAATTTGTATTATATTACATTTTAATGTGTAGATATTATTGCTAGCTTATTTGAAATCATTAAGATATATTTTAAAACAAAATTATATTTATGAAATCACTGATTCTTGTCTAGAACATAAATTAAAAACCACTGATTTTGTCCTATCAACTTAGAGATAAAGGAACTAAAAGCAACTATACAATTTGCCTCCTGTTTCCCTTGAATCTTGGTAGTAGAGTGGGTCTGCCATTCTTCTTAGGGTTCTTTCCATAATTAGAGAACTTTTTCTCGATTCCACTTTGTTCTCAGGAAAATCTCTTGCAAACCATCATACAAGTAAAGGGGATTAGTGTCTACTGTGCCTGGCATGGCTTTTCTTTGTTGTGGCAGTGGGAAATTTTATATTCTTTTTGTTGAAAATCTAGAAAATTTCAAACTTGCAATAGGTATTTAAATTTAAGATAAACTTTAATTTGTCCTCATATCAATTATTGAACCAGTTTCTTTTAAAGTTAGATATCCTTGCTTTTGAATTTTGCTTCTTGTGGTTGGGGCACTAATTAATTTGTTTGATTTCTTTTTAATTAAACTGGATATAAACTTGCATTACAAAAGAAATGAATAAATGATGAGTTTTATATATGGCCTGCTGTAATTGTAATGCAAGAGGGTTTATGCCATTTTAGAAATGAGTGGCAATACATTCTACAATACTGTATCTTGTAAAAGCAAGTGGCAGAAAATTAAAAACAGATGTGCATAAGCTTTGAAAACACACACACAAATACACAAAAACCATACATTGCAATATATTTTACCCAATGTAAATTAACTTTGGGGAAGCTTATAACAATGAAAATTGATCAGTTGTGTTCATATTTCATAATGCAACTAGGATGAATTCTCCGATTCTGTCAGTAATAAATTCAACTGCGTTCCATGAGAATCAATTGTATATGTCATGATTTAGAAGAATATACTTAATTCATTTCAAAGTTATATTAAAATAAGTGCACTTGGATTTGTAAAGAAATACAAGGTCTTTTTCTTAATAGTAATTAAATCTATTATTAAGCACCTGCTAATATAATATATGAAATAATCCACAGCTTAAAAGTTAACATTAAAGGCTCACTCTCAAATGGTTAATGGAGGAGAAAGACTAGACATCATTAACAAACTAATATTCTATGGTTACTTCTTGAAATGATTTCTCAGTGCCTCTTCTTTGTTCATATTATATCTTGTATAGATTTTGCTTATCTCGCACCTCATCCTCCTACTTCCCTGCTTTCCTTATTTTAGAGATTATGCATTATTTCCTTCCCCTGTGTCCATATTTTATACTTTGAGATTCAGATAATATTATATCTTTTGTTGATTGCAAATGTTTTCTTTGTTCTTGCTGAGTGAGTGTGTAAACAAGCAAAGGAAGAAAACAATGACAACTGGAAAATAACTTTGTGAAAAGAATGAAAAAATTGAACCTTTTGATTTTGGACATAAGAAGCATACTAATTGCCTTTGAAAGTTAAATATCTGGAACAAATAGAAAGTTGGTAATAGAGTTCAAAGAATAAATTTTAAAAGACATTAAAATAACCATTGTTCTTCCCTGGATGATGTGATAAAAAAATTGGAAACAGCCTATTAACCAAAAGGAAAGACAAGAAATTCAATGTGTACTCCTTGAAAATACAATTAATTGCAATAATAATAAAACATGAAATAAGTATTTTAATGTGCCAATTCTAAGATTACTTAGAATTGTGTAAATCTTTAATATTCAACTTCTAATAACATGTAGAATATAGCTTCCTCATAGTATGATAAATCTCCATTTCACAAAATAATTTTAGTGAAAAATTCTTGTTTAATGCTGATGCTTCATAGTTTTCACCAGACCATAATGTTGGAAAACTGGAAACAAGGACTTCAGATGGTTAATAGATCCCAATTCCTTACTAAGTAGGTCTTCTTCTGCATTGCGTGTATGTAATCAGAATTTTTCAGGCTTCTGTGTTATGTTCCATCATTGTTTAAAATCTTATAATTAGATGCTGATGAGTTGACCTGTGATTCATTTACCTGTTTGTTCATGTATGTCTTATTTTAAAAGTGATGCCATTAAGATCTTGATACCTTCTGTTGTGTATCATCTTAGTGCCTAGATGTTGTTTACTACAATGGCAACCCCATATTAAACAGAACGATATTCTGTCATGAAAGATGTGCTATTAGAGTAGCTAAAGTGGATTTTTATACCTGGTATGTGTAAGTTATTTTTCTATTAGATTATGATAATAACAACTATAAAAATATCCTATCTGCTACCTTAAAACATACTCTGTCAATACCCGGTTCCTCCTAATTAAATCTCAACCAGTCCCCCATTTTTCTGGTCACCTGGGAGCCTGAAAAAGTCTATTCTAGTACAAGTTCAAAGTTCAGGGGTGCTGTTTGAAGGTCTAAGGTGCTCCTGACCCAAGCCATGGTATTTTCAATTGCCTCACATTCATGTGATCATTGAATATTGAATTAGGAAGAAGAAAGAAAAACTTATGCATCTGAAATATGGTGTTGGCAAAGAATACTGACCATACCATGGACTGCCCAAGAAACAAAAGAGATCTGTCTTATAAGCAGTACAGCAAGAGTGCTTCTCGGAGTCATGGGTCGTGAGACTTTGTCTCATGCACCCTGCACATGTTATCAGAAGAGACCCATCTCTGGAGAGGCACACATTGCTAGAGAGGAAGGCTCTTGATGAGAAGGATTGACATAGTGGCTCCAACAATGGAAAGTTTGAGGGAGACACAGGCCTGCGTGGTGTTTTCTTCTGCTGTACATTGGGTGGCTATGAATCTGAACTAACTTGAAGGCCCCTGACAACAACAAAGTCCTTTCTTCCACCTGACAGGTAGGCATAAATAAGTCTTTGACTTTTCCATTTCCTTTAGTGAATTGAAAAAATTTCCCCACACACAATTGTCATGAGGTGCCATTGACTGTATTGAATCTCATGAAGTACATATGCAAAACAGAATGAAATTCTGCCCAGTGTGTTTCATCATCACCACCACAATTATTCTTATGTTTGAGCCCATTGTTGCAGTCATGCTATCAATCCATCTTCTTGAAGGTCTTCCTCCTTTTAACTACCCCTCCACTTTACTAAGATATTCTTCTTCAGGAACTTGTATCTCCTGACCACATGTCAAAAGTATGTAAGATGAAGCCTTATCCTTTCTTGTAGAGAGAATTCTGGAAATACTTCATCCAAGACAGATCTATGTGTCCTTTTAGCAATCCATGATGCTTTCAATATTCTTTCCAACACAATTCAAATGCGTTCATTCTTCTGTGTTTTATTCAATATACCACTTTCACATAACTGTGATGCAATTGAAAATACCATGACTTCCCCAGTCAGTCACAACTTAATTCTCAAGCAGCATCCTTGATTTTCAATAATCTAAAGGTGTCTTGTGCAGCACATTTACCTAATGCAATACCTTTCGATCTCTTGAGTACTGCTTCTATGAACATTGCTTGTGGATCCAAGCAAAACAAAACCCTTGACAACGTCAACCTTTTCTTCATTTATCACGATGTTACTTTCCCGTTGGGAAAGTTGTGAGGGTTTTGATATTCTTTACACTGGGTTTTAATGAATACTGAAAGCTGCAATCCTTGATTTTCATCTGCAAGTGCTTAATGTCCTTGTCATATTCACCCTGCAAGGTTGTGTTATCTGCATATCAGCGGTTGGTAATAAGGCTTCCTCCAATCCAGAAGCCATATTATTTTTTTTAATATATCAGCTTCTCTGATGATTTGCTCAGTATAAAGACTCAATAAATATGGTTATAAAATATGTACCCTGAAGCACACCTTTACTGATTTTGAACAATATAGTATTCTCATTTTCTGTTTATACAACTGCTTCTCTATTCATGTATAAATTCTGAGTGAGTACAAAGAAGTGGTCTAGAACTCCTATTCTTCTCAAGTTTGCCCATAGTTTGTTACGATTTACACAGTCAGTTGTGTTGCCATATTCAACAAAGCACAGATAATAAACATCTTTCTAGAATTCTCTTTTTTTTTAGCCAAGATCCTTCTGGCATCAACAATGATCTCTCTTATTCCACATCTTTTCAAAAGAGGGCTTGAACTTCTGGTAGATCCTTGTCAATGATATTGCTGCAGTTTTGTTGAATGATATTCAGCAAAATTTTACTTGCATGTGATATCATTGACATTGTTCTATAATTTCAGCATTCTGTTGGGTCACCTTTAACTGGAATGGGTGCAAATATGCATTTTCCCACTCAGCTTGCGTAGTAGCTTGGTTCCATATTACTTGGCATAGAAGAGTGACTGCTTCACTGGTTGAATCAGCTTGTTGAAACATTTCAGTTGGTGTTCCCTTACCTCCCGGAGCCTTATTGTTGTCTCATGCTTTCAGTGCAGCTTGAACTTCCTCCGCCAACACTATTGGTTCTTGTTCATATAATACCTCTGGAAAGCAGGGAAAGTGGAATATTCTTCTAGTATAGGGACCCTGTATTCTTTACATCTTCCCTTGGTGCTTCATGCATCATTCAATCTTTTGTCCTTGGAATCTTTCAGTATTACAACTCACAGCTTGAGTTCTTTCCATTTGAGTTAGGCTGACTGAATTCTTACATTTTGTTTTTCTAACTGTAGGTTTTTACACATTCTATTATAATATTTAACTTTGTCTTTTCAGGTTGTCCTTTGAAATTTTCTGTTGAGCATTTTGACTCTATGGTTAAGAGCATGTTTCAGAGTTGTCTACGTAATCTACTATTGGCCATCAAGGACATAGGTGTAACAGACATCTAGATGATAACTTTCATGTGCTATCTCTGTGAGACCAGCAGGGACTTTGAAGGATGGTTTAACAGGAAATATTTACAAAATGTGATACTCTTCACACTTGCTTTTGATTCTCTGGTGCCCCTTTCTCCACTCTGATTCTATGGTAGAGCCCCTGTACAGGAATCTTTTCTGAAGTGGTAGTTCAATTTCCATTCTTATTGCTTTCTTAGGTGTTTATATGGCTTACAGAAATCTCTCACAAGATTATCATGCCAATCAATTTGAATTCTGTGTGTCTCCCTGTTATCTACTCCCTTTGTTTTGAAATGTCTCTCCAGTTTTCTCTGTAGAAATTTTCCTGAGGGTTCTAACCAGATGTTCTTTCCATCTTGTATTATCTTGAATTCTCATTATTTGAATAGGCAGTGTAGCTTCTTATCTTCATGTGGACTTAGAAATTAGAAATTTAGCAGGATTATACTAGATCCTTGGGTTACAAATGTAAAAATTATAGACAACTTCTATTTATCCTTTAATGTTGTGCAAATTTGCCCAAACTTTGAAACTATTAAATCAAATACTGTTTGCAACACACTCATTCACTTGCTGCACACAAAGTTTCTAAATCACTGAAGAAATGTGAAGCTTGTCTTGCATGAAAGAAAGGCTAAAAAAAAACACATGCACCTATTCAGATTTGTGGGACTGTTCTCTTTCTTAAACTAGCGACAGGCTGCATTGCATGACCTACAAGTCTGCTATTTGCTCTCTTATTTCTTTTATTCTATTTGGATTACAGAGTTATTAGTAGGGTTCATATTGTACTACTCTGCATTGGTGGGAAGCTCCCTTGAGAATGCCTGTGGACTGCTTTGAAGTGATTCTATAACAGCAGGAAAATTATATTAACTCACAATTTATTAAATAATTACTAAGCAGAAGATATTCAATGGTGTGTTGGTCTGGGCAAACTAGAGAAACAAATACATAGACTTGCATATGGATATAAGGGAATAGTTTATATACAAAAGGAATGGAACATTGAGAAAGCATGCCAACCTATATAAGTCCGATATTAACTCATATGTCCGTTACCAGTCTATAATGTCTCCTTCTGACTCATGAAGTCACAGGTCAGTGGGTGCTCAGTCCCGGCGCTGGCAGGGGTCCCCTCATGGCTCCTCATTCCCAGGGCTCAGGGTCAATCAACAGCATCCAGTGGTGGTAGAAGCAACTCAGTTCTGCCAGGGGTCTCCAGGTAGCCTCTTCAACTTTAGAGGTTTGGTTCCATCAGGGCAAGGCTATGTGGCTTCTCCTCCGGCTCCTCAGACACTGCCATCTTGTCTTATCCATAGTTCGTTGCCTATGGGACTAACTCCCAACAACTGGGGAGGTAGCTTCTCATTTCCACCAGGGAAATATCACAAGATTTCCCCTAAGGGCCTCATTGGCTACTCAATGGCTATCTCCAGTTTAATAGACTAGACTCCACCCCTACCTCTCAATCATGAAATTAACATAAGCACATGACCGCCACAAATGGCTTGGTTTTTTTTTTTAATCTGGTGAATGTGTGCCTTTTTATTATGAATAAAAGAATTTTATATTCACCAATTATGTGAAAGAAGAACTGATACCATTCTTTTATGAAATATTTAGGGCTTTACAACTGTCTTATTACCTTACTTTCTGCTTAAACTTGAAAAAATGCACCTAGGTCTTATAGCCAACCCTCTCTTTATATATTTCTTGATGGAATTGATTGTTCATTGAAATAATTGTTCTAAAATTCTCTAGCCTTGGATAACTATGATTATATGATGTTATTAGAGGAGCAAGCTTTTTATCATGAATATTATTATAAAGTATTATGTATTAAGATGAATGAAAGACTCGTGGTTTACTCCTTTTCTTTTCTATAGGTCAGGAGAATATATGCACATCTAAGGCATAGATAGTCTGTGCCTTACTAAAACAGTTTTTGTTAGTATGCTTTTTTGCAGCATGGAGCATGAAAGTAACTCTTCCTTCCACTGAGGGGACATTTTTTAATTTTGAACTAAATATCTTCCTTTTATATTTTAAAATAAATTCCAGCTCTTCCATATAAAGACAAATCCTATACATTGAACTATAAAATATGATATTTTTAAAAATCATTTGATTAAACTTGGTTAAAAACGTAGTCCAAAGCCACTTTGAAGGGTTATTTTAATTTTCGTGCTATCGCACTTTTATTTTATATTTATTTGGTGCAGCTGTCTTTCAGTTTCATTAAGTAATCAAGCGACTGTTGATAGGTGTATTGAATTTAGTAAGATTGCTTTCCTTCCTTAGAAGATCTGTTTGCATTGAGCTGCTAGCTAAAGATGACCTCATGCTTGCTGACATACGATTAGTGATTTATTAAGGGAATGTTCATGTTTCCCTATGTTCTTTATTTTGCGTCTTCATATATCAAATTGGCTTTTTCCCTTTGTCCTCTGCATGCTCTCTGTTTTCTTTGAGAAGAACATAAAATGATTTAGTAATTGCATCATGGGGGTAAAGTTGAAAGGTAAAGGAACTACTTCAAAATCAGATTTTCTCTTCTAAAAATTATAAAAATAATAGTTTAAAACTCATTTTTCTGGGCAGTTAACTTTCTCCAATTCCTGACTCCTAGTATTTTTTATCTTCCAGCTCATCTCGCCACATAGTTAAGAGAAAGCACTACTTAAAAAAAAATACATTACTATAATGTAGCATCAAGTGAAAGTGTTTCAAAATTTTGAGCCAATGTGGAGTCATTTATCTCATTTCTTCACCTTTATAGTAAGTAAATCTTAGACCATACATGTCACACACAAGTACTAAATGAGAGAGACCAGACAAGAGTCAAAGTCAGAGTCTCATTGTTTAGTTAAGGGGAAGACAAAACAAAACAAAACAAAACACCAAAACCTAGAACATTGATAAATTAGGAAAAAATGGGTTTGGGATTATTATCTGAGTAAAATAACCTCCTTATATCACTTAGTCTGCTAAGGTTTGTGTGAAATACGCATCAAGTGTACAAAATACAAAGGGGTACACACCCACAAAATGGAAAATTTTTTCAAAGCTGTGTATTAATTTTTTTTTACCAGACAACTCTGTCCATTACACTTAATGCATTTGTTAAATCTGTAATCCCATTCTTGAAAACATTTTTCAAACTCATCTGTCTGGATGGTTTCCATCACCTCCATGGTGACCGTTCTTCACCTTTTATACATCGCCCCATCGCAGCCCTTTCATGTCTCTTCTCATTTGCAGAAGCAAAGAGAAGTTGCACGGAGGGGGAGTCAGGCGAGTCAGGTACATAGGGCAAGAGAGGCATGCTGTTTTATTTTGAAATGAGAAAACTACTCATATGTTTGGGTTTTTTCCCACAGAACTGTCCTGTAAGATGTGTTCAACATCACTACAGTTTCTGTGGCATTTTTCCTGAGCAGGAAACACATTTCACAGTTGCATACTGTTCTCTTAAATTGGCTATCACAAAAAAAATGAGGTTTTAACAAAATGGCTTTTATGAAAAGAATTCACTGTTACCACAGAGAATCTGCTCGGGCAATGCCATGGTGCATACCAACTCAGAGTGAGTTGCTTGATGCTTGCTAATGGGAAATAGTCGTACAACAAAAGCTCTTCCCAGTGGAACACTTTTCCATTTTTTGGGGGTATCCTTTTGTATATACCTATAAGTGCTTATTTAGCTAATCAATCACTACAATTTTATTAACTTCTAATTTAATCCAGTCAAATCTAGGTTTTCAATTATGATCACTTTTTATTAAGAAGGACAGCAGACAGTGTGAAATACAAAATTAAAAAATTACAAATTTTCAAGGTTTCATCAGGTAGGGAGGGTGAGGGGGGGGCACAAAAAGAGGAGCTGATACGAAGGACTCAAGTGGAAAGAAAATGTCTTGAGAATGATGATGACAACAAACTACAAATGTGATTGACACAATTGTTGTATGCCTTATTATAAGAATTGTAAGCGCCCCCAATAAAATGACTTCATGTATTTCTGAAGAGAAATTTAGATTTTATGAATTATAGTTCATAATAAGTAAGGTATACATTCAGTGTACCTCATTTCAGAAGACACCATAGGATGAAGCCTATTTCTATACTTTTTCATTGACTATTCCTGATTGTGTCTTCCATTCTTCTGAAGTATAACAGGTCTAAACTTTAGACCATTGCTTCTCACGGTGCTTGACTTAATGGTAGTGAGTTTGATTTGGTGTGATTCTCAGTGTGGTCCAGAACTGCCACTACCACTACCACCACTACCACCACCACCACCACCACCACCACCACCA
>PVJH01004493.1:0-124485 GCA_004026705.1 Nesogale talazaci
AAGTATCAAAAATTTGAATGAATGTCTATAGGAGATATGATATGTACATTATTCATGGGGTTGTAAAATGTTCATGGAAAAAAAGAATAAAAGATAATGGAATTTTGCAAACTTTTGGAAGTTCTTGGGGACAGATTGGTAAAATTATTCAAACCATATGTGACAGAATACAGATTAAAATACATTTTAATGCACATTCCAAAAATGAAAATTATAGTAGATGATTGCTACTGCCAATACTACAGCTATCCATCTTGTTTGTGGACTTATTATTATGCTTAGTAGATTGAAAGTTCTCTTTTAAAGGGCTTAAAAACTATTTGAAAACATAATATTTTCTCTATGTTATAAATGAGAAAACTGAGGTTTAGAGAAACCAGATAATTTGTCCAGAGTTATAGATAGTTAAGTAATGCAGTTAGGTGTTGGAACTTCACATTGTTTGGCAGGACACACTTGTTAAGTCACTACATGGGAAAGAGAGGAGACTCTTTGCCCCCATCAGTAGGTCATCTCTAAAACTTTGGGAGTCTGAATTTCCTAAATGATAGTGGGCTTGCATTTTTTTTGGTACAGTTGAATGGTATAGGTGTCTAATCTGTTTGCCTGCTAATTCAAAGTTTAGAAATTCAAGCCCACCCAAAGATACCTCAAAGAAAAGGCATGACATTCCACTTCTGAAAAATCAGCCATTGAAAACCCTTGGCTAGTGGGTGAAGGGACACATCAGACAAAATAATGACAATTTGTAAATTGTTAGGGGTTCATGGGGGAGGGGAAGGGAGGCAGGAGGGGAAATATGGGGAGCTGGTACCAGGGGCCTAAGTAGAAGGAGGTTGTTTTGAGGATGACGATGGCAACAAATGCGCAAATGTGGTTTGCATACAATTGACCTATGTATTGATCGTGATAGGTTCTGTATGACCCCCCTATAAAATGATTTAATGATAAAGAAGAAAACCCTCTACAAGACAGTTCTTTTCTACACACACAGGCTGGCTCTGATTCACAATTAGCTTCATGGCAAGTGCTTATAAACAGGCGAGATAATAAAAGTTCTTGATGCTTTGATAGTGTGCTGTGGTTGATGAGTCTGCCATGCTACCATTACATAATATTGGCAGAGGGTTCTAACTCTTCCAGAATCTAGAATTGCAACATGGTTTTTTGCAGGAATCAAATAAATTAATACAGAAAGTACTTATGATAGTAAATAAATATTATTCATGAAAGTATTATGATTTATATTTTTATAAATCTTTTTCCTCTCATAATAATGACTAATACCCCACAGGCCTACGTAATCTAATCTCATTAATACTCACAAGCCCTCATTCATTGCTATTTGTCTATTTTTAATAAATCATGGTAGAATGCCAGATATCCTTCTATACATACACACAGTTTTAACCTCAAGAAGTGACAGTAAAATAAAGTTAAGAAAAATATTTAAAACATTATTTTCTAATATATTTTCTCTAAAGAGTGTTTAAAGAGAATTCCATCTCTTTGAAACTAAATATTGAAATAGCCAATTGATTTTTGTGTTAGGTTTGAGTAAGATTTTATGCACTTGTGAATTCTGCTCATACTCAACAAATTTTTCAATCACGTTGATTGGCAACCAAAGGGAACAAAATACAATAAAAGCAAACCTGCTTAGAAGTCACTTAATTTATCTAGCGGAACACCTTCGTTAAGCTGTCTTAATTCATTGTTTTCTGTGCCTGACATTATTTCAATCCACTGTTACTGACTTTAAGTCATTTCAGAACCCAAGCTAGATGCAATTTTCAGTAGTTGTAGTATTTTAGGCAAGGTTTTCCACGTATAGTTATTTCTAACTGAATGGAATCAATTTCATGAATCAGAAGAACAATTCAGATGCACAGAAGAGAAGGTGTTAAATTGTTCTACTTTAATCTTGGTGTAACTTTTAAATGCAAATTCTATATTTGAAAGAACAGAGAAAATTCTGCTCACTTAGGATAGCCCACGCCATATATTTTATTTTTTTTTGTTTCAATTCTCAGCTGTAATAACTAAGGTTGTGTGTCAACTTGGCCAAGCCAGGGATCTCAGGTTAGATAGCTAAAATGTAGTCATCCCCCATGATTATACCTAATAAAATATAATCACATTTATGACGGCAATTTTTGTGAGCATTAAGTTGAAAGATAGTTTCCTAATCTGCCTGATAAAATATAGATGCTCTGAAATATATACTTCTTTTTTATGTGTCTGGATGCTGCAGATCACTGTTCATCTGACCTCCATATTTTGAACTATAATAACTTATTATGAATTTAAAACATAAAATTGGTACTATTTCATTATAGGCTTATCTAACAAGAGTAATGGTGGATGGCTCATTGTAGACTCTAAATCTTACTCTTCTAAATCTTAAAATTAAAATATTGATAGACTAGAGGGATTATATATATGGTACATGCTGTTTCTAAGATTTTTTGCTTTTATGATTTATTTTAGTTGCTATATTGTAATACACTAAACTAATAATGACTCTTTTGTCTTAGAAGATATGGATGAATAAATAATCTAGATAGATAAAATTATATGACATAAATATCAATTGCTTTTCAGAAATATAACAATAAAATTATTCAAGTAAAATATCTTAATATAGAACTATAAATATATTTATTAAAAGTTCATATTATATTTGAAGCACATATAATAATGACACATTTATATTGTATTTAGACAATATAAATAGTTTCACTGATGATAAATAAAATTCAAAAGAAAATCATGAAAAATCCAATAAATAAATGGATAAGGAAGTTCATGCACTTTTGGATAGAAGAAATTAAAATGTAAATCTACATGTGGGTACCAAATCTCATTATAAAAATGCTATTAAAGATCACAACTACAAACACGTTAGTCAAAATTAGGAAAATTGGAATGTTAAGAATGTGAATATAATAATCACTAATAGTCATACAATTCTTTGCACAAGTGTGATTTGTGGCAATCACTTATTCTGGTGTCAGTTTGAGGGGTTGTAGTGTAGGAAGTCAATCTGGAGATAGCCAATGGGACCTCTGTGTTGGCAAGGCTTTCTCCTGAGAATTCTGGGAAATGTGGTCATTCTTTCTTAGAGGTGGAGACACTAGCTCTCTGGGCTCACTACTTTGGAGACTCTCTGCTGACAAGGCTGACTTCCTGTGAGACATCCCTGAGGAGACGCCACATGGACCTACCTACCCTGATGCAGCCTGGGGAGTCGGAGAAACCACAGAGAGACCCCAGCCAGGACTCTGATGCTTACCATACCACTGGATCCAGAGTCTTTCTACCCACTGACCTGTGATCATCCTGCATTTGGTGTCATTGCATGTGATTTGTGAGCCTGAAGGACTTTGCAGATTGCTGTCAGACATGTGGGCTAATATTGGATTTACGGACTTGATTTATACTGGGCTGGAATTTTCTTAACATACAATTACCCTTTTTATAAAACTCTCTCTTATATGTGTATGCATGCTAATGAATTTGTTTCTCTAGTCTAAGAGGACTAACACATGATGAAAATAAATTTGGCATGTACAATAAATATTGAATATATTCATGCTCCTAATGCGAGATTTGGGCATGTTTGCACCAAAATGAATGACATAGAAATATTAATAGTAGCATTGATTAATGTAACAACAAAGTGGTATGACTGCAAATGCTCAATAGTAGAATTATGCAAAAATTATCTGTCATTAGTAACATGGAAAAAATATGGTTGAATCTTAAAAATGTAAAGACAGCAGTTACTAAAGGACACATGCTCAACAATCCCACTTGCATACATTTCCAAAAAGGGACAAAACCAAATTAGACATTGCTTTGGGATGCTGATGAGTTGATAATGAAAAATAAACTGAGTTCAAGGTGAAGCTTTGATTGCAACTGGGAAAATTATGTTGGAGGCTTTCCTGATTATACAATATTTATATATGTCATAGTTAAATTTATGCTTACTTTATAATATTTATAATGCTAACTCATGTTTGCATCATTTTCTATACATTGAACTATCTCCTTTTTGTTAGCTAAAAACATGTCTTTCATAGTGTATCTGTTATACAATTATAAATGCTACACATATGCATACCTTTGTTTTAATAGCGGAGTCTAGGACTAAACATTGCTGAATGACTACATTCCAAATAAGCACAAAGGACAGATCAAGAACACTGTTTAATTCACTTATGAACTGGTAGTTAAACATCTCAAAGATCATAAAGTTTCAAATTATTTAAAAATAATATATAAATATCAATAAGAGTATTTAGGTAGCAGTATTAAAATGGGTGTCACCATTTTTTCTGACTCTGTGAAATTGATTCTTCACTAGTTTGAGTCTCATAGTTGTGCTACACTTAACTTTGACAAGAGAACACACAAAATCCCATACTTGTGACCGACCTTAAAAAGTAAGAATTCTAGTTTTAGACACTGCAGGAAGTCATATTTAGCTATGAAAAAATTGTATAAATGTAGCACCATAAAACTCTCCAATTTCATTTTATTTTTAAGACCCCATGCAAGGAGAAGAAAGCTGCATTAATTGGATAGACCACTGAAATTCAGATTTATTTTGTTTAATATTACATTGTCAAGTTGAAGGAAACATCAAGTTTCCTTTTTTAAAATGGCACCATCACTTTTCTTCTAAACACTGCAATTCACTAGTGATTGAAAACACCTTTAGGAGCTTAAAAGTGGACTTGCTGCCTCTTCATTTCAGCTGAGACTTAGCATGCAGCTCTCACATTGGGAATACAATTGTGCTTCAGGCTCTTTTGTTTGAGAAGTGGAAGAACATTTTGTTGACTCAGGGTTCTATTTTTGTTGTATAGAGTTCAAAGCAGTCAATTCAGCATAAACATTTCCACTAGGCAGTAGCTGAATGTCTGCTGGGAAGTACCATACTCTATGTGTACACAGTGCTGGAATCCTTTTTGAACCTAATACACAATGCTGCTTCCAAGTGTGGCTTCTTTGTGCATTAGTTCTTGGTAGGTCCTTCAGGTTTGTGCAGGAATGGGATTTTGGATGAGACCCCAAACAGTTTGATAAAGTTTATAAACATTGCATAATTTCAACAATGAACCAAACTTTATACTAAAATACACTAATAATAATATGTATCTTCTCACATATATCCATACATATGTATATACACACATGTTCATTCAGTAATGTTATGGACTGGATTATTTCCCTCCAAAATTTGTGAACTTGATTGGACTGTGATTCCCTGATTTAGTAATGATATAATGATGCAATGTAGTAGTTATGTAATAATCTGTGATGATGTCATTCTATATGATAGATTAAAAAGTTATTATGGGTTCAATGTCCCATCCTTAATATGGTCACAGGTATAATCCAATATAAACAGAGTTTCATTGTGTCATGATCCCTCAGCACCTATTATCTTAAAACAAATAGTACGATAGGAACCAGCAACATAGTATGTCACTTGGAGTTGCGATCCCTGTTATTAGACACTCTTGGACTCAGGAGAAAATCAGGCCAAAATACAAGGAGATCTTCAAAGAATGTTGTACCTACAGACCATGAAAAGTGACGAGTCAAGAACCAACCAAAAAACCCTTCTGTAGACCTGACACCCTGAATTTAGGATATCTGGTCTACTAAACTAAGAACAAGTTATCCTTGCTCAAGCCGTCCATTTATGGTATTTCTATAAAAGCATCACAAAGCAGGCTGCCTCTTGGACTTGCATCAACAGTTCTAAACTCAAAACACCCAAATTCACGGCCAATTAGTAAATGTCATGCCTTATTGGATAGGATAGAACTGGCCAAGTGTTGAATATGACCCTTGGTGACCCTAAAGAACAGAATAGAATTGCTCTGTGTGCTTTCAAGTAGGAATAAAGAGCTTCATATTTCTTCTATGCAGCAGCTAGTGGTTTTGAACTACTGACAGTCTGGTTTGTAGCCCAATGAGTAAGCAATAGATAACTAAAAATTGTATCACATAGTCTCTTAGCAGAAGCTTACAGAAACAAAAACAAGGATTATAGAATATTTTAAATAGCAGATGGAAATTCCTGATAACACAGACACAGTTAGAGTTCCTTTGAAGGAACCTCCCAGTTTCCCTGAAAGTTGCTCCCAAGCATGGAGATATGAGAGTTCTGCAGTACATAGTTTGAGACTTCTTATGGCAGTGAGTTTGGTTTTGGAGTAAACTCGCGATGGATGAGACCTAGTGTTGAGATTTTTTGTTGGGTTGCTAACCACAGGTTGAATGATTTGTTCCTATGAATCACTCTTCTGGAGGCATATGAAGCATTCTACATCTATAAAGAATCATAGCTTTGCCTCCTACTCCCACCAGAAGGCAGTGATGCAAAAAAAAAGAATCATAGCTTTATAAACTTGATAAGAAGTTCTGCTCTGTCCTGTATGCCCACTTTGTGTCATAATTGACACAATGAAAATGCTTTTATCCTGTTTGTTTTTATATCTATTGTTCATTTTCAATATTTATGAACTATTGTCAAGTTTGTGGTCAAGAGCCAGGCTATACTTTCAGGAATATGTCTTCCCTCCTCTCTAAATGCAAACAAAACCTGTTAACTAGTTGATTGCTACTCACAGTAATTATATATATGTATATGTATGTGTACATACAAGTATATAAACACATACTAAAATATATTGTCTAATAAAACCTATATATCGTTGCTATAAAGCAACTTGGTTGCAACAAGTTGTGTTTTGAGTATATCTTTATGGATGCAGACAATTTAATCTTCTTTTGTGTTAACAGCTTTTAAGTTTGAAACAATGTTTGAATAGATAGCAGTTCAATGCCTAAGTCACACCTTTAGCAGAACTTCTTAGATCCTCTGAATTACAACTACTGTAAAGTATTATGATAGAAACCCAACAAAACGCTACAAAAGGATTAAAATTTCCATGGAGATGATATTAATTCTTTGCATCAGTCACTCTTTCAATAGATTTCATAACCTTCCCCATGTGAACTTACATTATTTTAGATCCAAATCTTGGGACCGTTCTGCAAACATCTTCTCTTACTATCAAACTTTGAACTTCCTGTTCTTGCACTGTTCTTGTCTTCGCCAGCTCAATGCTACCTCTGCCAGATTCCTTTCGCCTAGTATTCTTTGCAAATTCACGAACACATCCAGTTCCTCCCTATTTCATGACTTAGCCACCTGATTCCACAATATGTTTTCTCAATTCTTAGAATTGCTTTTTTTTTAAATATAGATTTTATTGGGGGCTCTTAAAGCTCTTAGAACATTCAATACATTGTTCATAGTAAGCATACTTGTACATATGTTGCCACATTCATCTACATTTTCTACTTGAACCCTGCTAGCATGTGCTCCTCTTTCCCGCTTTCCTCTAGTTATTTATTTTTTAAATTCCAACTCCTCATATTTCCCCTTCCCCCCTCTCCTCCCCTATGAACTCCTAATAATTTACAATTTGTTATTACTTCTTCATATCATACACTGTCCAATGTGTCACTTCAGTCACCCCCCTACCCGTTGTCCACACCCCAGAGAGGAAGTCACATGTAGATCCCAGAAATTAGTTCCCCCTTTCTACACCCATGTAGTTTATTGGTAAACTGTTTAGTTTCCCCTTTCTACTCCACCATCCCTCCACCTTCCCAGTGTCACCTACTCCCCACTAGTCTCAAAGGATTATCTATCCTACATTCCCACTTTTCTGACTCCAGTGTATATCCCCTGGTCTACTCTGTCTTGCAGAATTGGGAAAAGGATAGTTGGTGGGAGGAAGCATTTGAGAATCAGAGGAAAGTCGTACATTTCATTGCTACTACACTGTACTCAGACTAGCTCATTTCCTCACTGCAACCCCTCTGTAAGAGGATGTCACTTCACTTATTGATGGGCTTTGGGTTCCCCATCTGAACCCCCCCCCCCAATTTATAACGATATATTTTTCGGTCTTTGGTGCTTGATATTGGATCCTTAGAATTTCTTATGGTATTTGACAATTTTTCCCACGTACTTTGTTTCTCTCCAGCTATTTTCATATTGCAATTGTTTTGAAAACATGAAGGAAACTTTTAACTCTAAATGCAGTATATTGTGCTCTATGTAAGTAAATTCACAGAAAGCAATGTTATTTGGTAACTATTTATCTTAGCATACTGTATAAAACTATTTTTCCCTGTATAATACATTGTGATAGGTAGGGTTATCGTGCCAATCTGCTCAATAAACACATAGGGATTAATAAGATTGCAATTTAATTGAAGGACAAGGGAATAAAATGTTTGGTGAGTCTCTCCTTTCTCTCTCTTACTCTCTTATGATCAGACCAGGGTGTTACTGCCTTAGCTAGTTCTCTGCCCCAACTTGTGAGCTATACTACTTTGAAGACACCCAACCTGGGGACTAGGTCGCTATAGTTTGAGGTTCCTTTGAGATCTGCTTCCCCACACTGCTGGTGTATATACCACTTGAGTTGGGGACTGTCTGACCCTGTCCTCTGGCTGACTGTTGGTGACCTGTGCTGTTGTTGGCTACCTGCGGCTAGACTGCTGTATTGCCCTACAAAGACTCAGCTGTCTGCCTCCTTTACTTTCACCCAGCAGCCCTTGCGAGTTGAAGGACTCCCAGTGTATTATATTAACTGTCTCACCGAAGTGAGTTGAACTGAGTCAGCTGTACTACTCTGTGGACTAATTAGCTGTTTATTTCTTCATGTGATATATATATATATATGTATACATAAAAAATCATAAGCATCCTGGTTTTGTTTCTCTAGAGAACTCTAACACATACATAAATATTGCTTCAGAAGCATTCTTTATTTAACATAGTTTGGTATGGTAATGACCCATTTAAAGTAAATTAAAAAGCTATTTTTGCATCTAATCCACACATTGGATTATTCGTATGAAAAGATCATTATAATTTATAATTTAAACATAAGGTTAGTAACTAAGATTCAATATAATAGTTAAACATATGTATCTTTATTTTAAGTGTATCTTAATAGTATTTTATGAAAATTAAAATAAATTTTACAAATGGTGCATGAGTCATTTAGAGAAATTAATGTATTATATGAATATCATTAGGTAGTAACAGGAGACTATTATGATGCAATCAAAATTCCATCCCATGAACATTACAACTTTTCAGAAACTGTGCAAAACCAGTTGGTTTCAGCCTTCTTTGTAAGTTTTTCTCTTACTTTGCATCTCCAAAATCATTTTTATGAAAATATATCACTCCCTGAAGGCCAGAAAACTCAATCTTTTATCAATTTATCATACCTAAAACTTATATTTCAATTTTCAATGCTGGAACAAATTATAGGGGTAATGACTAACCAAATTGAAGAACTAGGGAATATGAAATAAATTTCAGGCCATGATTCATTCAAAGACACAGAATTGCTAAGAAATGTGGGAATAAGCAAATGAAGAAAACTGAAAGAGTAAATTAATCAGAGACTTTATGTCTATTTACATGTTACTTACTCTTTATTCTATTGGTGCTACCTTCAATGCTCGATAAGTTGAGGAAAATGGGAAGATGACTGTCCCAAATGGCTTAAATACTTTCTTTGTTTTATCTAAATAGTTGACAGTGATAGCTTAATTAATTTTTCACATTTCAGCAATGTGGCATCCTACAATGGCAATGTAATACTGTTGTCCATACAATTAGAGTATTGCGTTAGGTAAAACCTCATATTCCTGAGTGGTTATAATTGTCTCTTAATTTATTTTCATGAAGCTCAAATCTCCCATTCAAGTCTATATCAGAATAATAAAACACATATCTGACAAAGGCTACTATTTCAGCAACAGAGCCTCCCTTGATTCCTCCAGTAACTTCTATAATATGGCATTGAGAAATAATGCTTTCAATAAGACAAAGCACTTTTTTTTCTTTGTTCTTTCTTTCTTTATTTCTTTTTTTTTGTTTTTGTTTTGGCAATTAGGACATGTCACCTTCACATTCGTTCCTTCCCCCAAAGTCTTTACTCATGGATGAAGTACCTGTCTCAATATTGTCCCTAACCCTTCACGTCTTTCCAATCTTCAACATTTATCCTTCAAATTCAGCATCACCTTCATTTCTATGCTTTCTGCATATGCCTTTGTTATAGATTTCATCACCTTTTTGTTTTTTTGTAGCAGAAATTGCCAGTGTCCATGGATGTCCCGGCTATTTCTTGGCCAGTTTGCAGTTGTGTGTACCATTACTATGCCTGACTGCCCTTACATCCGAAGTGCAACCATTCCCTAGCCGGCTTGTGTGGGAGACAGGGAGGGCCAACATTTGCACTTCCATTCTTCCCAATCAAGGACTCAGAGTTTGGTGTATGCATTTTGCAATCTCATTACTTCTCAAGAGAGTTGATTCTGGGGCATATGGCTTGAACCATTTTCCAGAGTTTTCCTTCCTGTTAGCTAGCCTGACAGTAATCCCTTTGTTGACTGCTTTTTCAAACTGCATCATTTCCTCATTTTACTATTACTGTTATCTAAATTTCTCAACCAATGAAATCTTTTAAAGTCTAGAACAATAGAGTATTTGAAAGTAATCAATTGGGTATAAAGTATTTGGGCAATTTTCAGGTCCTTGGAATGACTATTCTATCCAGCCCATTGGGTACTCCCAACACAAGACTGAGTGAGACAAGCAAAGAGGTTTATGAGATTCTAAGGAGAGGATTAGCTAGAGTTGCCATCCTGCTAGGAATGAAATGAACCAAGTCAGAATGGGAGAATCTCATGACCATGCAAAAAAAAAAGCCATACATCATGTGAATGCTAAAATCTTTACCTCAAGAAAAGATGGTAGCAGAGATTGTGGCAAGAACTATGAGACAGAATGGCAAATGCTCAATCATTGAAATAAGGTAGGAGGATGGGTAACAAAGTAGGATGCCCTACGGCCATGAATCAACAGTTCTAGACTCAAAACACCCAAACTCATGGCCATTGACTACATGCCATCTCATAGTGGCCCTGAAGGACAGCGTAGAACTGCCTCCATGATTTCCTGAGACTGCGACTATTTTTGGGAGCAGAAAGCCCAGTCTTCTTCCCCAGATGTGGCCAGTGTTTCAAACTGATGACCTTGTGAATTACAGTCCAGCCATTACACCATCGGGGCTCCTTAAGGGTTCTTAGGCTTTAAAGGAGTTCTGTAACAATTTCTTAAGGACACCAAGCCAGGAGCCATGTGAGTGTGAGTGGAGGACCAGAGACACTTGAGAAGAAACACTACAGACTAAAGAACTATATACTTATCATTTCTGATTATGACTTGTTAGCTTCCCCATAAACCCTATAAGCATCATGATTCTATTGCACCATATTATGTTGTATTATCTGTGGAATTTACATGACCATTACAACAAAATATTGAACCTAGAAGATACTAAGAATGCCAGAAGGGACTATTTGTGTCACAATAAGGTAAAGCAGGTTAAAGGTGGGAGGTTTTTCTAAACTAAATCAGTCTTGGGATAAGAAGAATTGGATTCTCCTGCTTTGTGAAGTGAGGGGAATTCAGATATGAACTCATCATGCTTTTACAAGCAGAAATCATGTACATTCAATTATTTTTCCTTTTGTCTCCTGACTCCTTCTTCCACTTGCTCTTTTTGTTACAAAAATTTTTCATTCTGAGAGACTTGTTTTCCATTCAATAATTTATACACATATTATATCATCAATAATATCAATATCAATAAAATAAGAGTCCACTTACTAGGCTTCCTATTTCTGTTCTTTCTTTACTCCTAACCCTTTTGAACTTTATCCTTGGCTAAATATTGCCCTCTTTATTTCTAATGGTTCATTATTCTAAGGTGTAGGATGTGTGTTATTCCTATATAATATTATTGTTCCTTTTAAATACCTGTCTATTGTTTGAAAATTGAGTTGTGATAACATAGACATTCCCAAAACTGAAGAATGACTTAACCTTAATGCCAGATTTTCCCCTGGTCTCTTTTTGATCAGTAGGTCTGGCATCTTTTATACTTTTGAGTTCGGTCACATATTTTTCTCTCACTTCATTGGGACCTTCTCTTGTGATCCTATCAGAGGAGTAGAGCACAGGGTCTGAGGCCTTCTAGGTCTTATGCTTTCAGTGTCATAGAGATTATTGTCTGCTGGCTGATTCACCCACTGACTTAATTACTTTCATATGGCTTCAACTTTCTTCACTCCTCTTTCCTTCAGACAAGAAGAGACCAATAGTTTCACCTTTGATGGTCTGGCTGCTGGCAAACTTTTAAGACCACAGTTGCTAGACAGGAAGGCACAATGTACAGTATCGGCATGGTCATCATGGGTTCTGCTGTTTGCCTTCACTATTGGTCACTGTATCTAAATTAAAATTAGACATTCTAGTTTGACTATATAAGTTTTTTAATTTACATTTTCAATTTAATTATTGATCAATTTGACTAGTTTTCTTGTTTAATACATTTATTTTTTCAAATTAAAAATTTAAAGATATATAGTTATCTAAATTATTAAATATGAGTTGAAAATCCACACCTCAAAATACACCTATATAAATTTACTTGAGGGGGCTGAGCCCTGGTGGCGTAGTGGTTGTGCGCGGGACTGCGGCCCACTGGGATGGAGGTTCAATTCCCGCTCCACAGGAGCAAAGGCTGGGCCTCCTACTCCCACCACCAGGGCAGTGATGCCTAAAAAAAATAAATATAAAAAAAAATGAAAAAAATTTACTTGAGGTTCTAAACATAGCTTTAGCAGATAGTATTTAATTCATATTTCATACACTTTCTTTGTCCAACACATTAAAGCTTTTTTTCTAATAGTATTATCTTAGATTCTGCCTGGACATACATGCCAACTTTTGTAATGATTTTGATGAGTGACTGCTTTACTTCTAAAATATAGATAGTTCTTTCCTAGTTGTTCCTTGTTGGCACATGGAAATAGTGTTTCAGATAACACCACTGCACTGCCCCCCCCCCCACCTAAACAAACCAACACAGCTGCCATTGAATCAAGGCTGACTCACAGACACCTTATAGGACAAGGTATAACTAAATACTCCTGTATGTTTCTGAGACTTAACTCTTCACAGGGATAAAAAGTCCCATCTTTCTCTCATCAAGCCATTGGTAACTTTAAACTGCTGAATCCCAAAGGTATAGCACATTTTGAGGGTAGGTATGTATGGTAGATATATAAGCATCACACTTACCCGTACTTGACCCACGAATGCATTGGCTTCTTCCTCCACCACAGATAAATTTCTAGGCAAATAAGGATCAAACATGGGAGCATTGTCATTGACATCTGTCACCACCACATTTACTGTCGCAGTTGAGGTCTAAAAAGATTAAAACAAAACAAATAAATAAACACAATATCGAGTGATTGTGAGAAGTGCTAGTTCTGTTTTGAAGCCAGTAAAGTAGTCATTCTGACACAGAATTTCCTCAATTTATTACTACCCTTATAGATTAATTTTACAATAAGAAAATGAAAGAGAGCATCAGTTTGCAATTTTCAAGACTTTTAAAGTGAAAAAAATAAATGTCAATATCAAAGGGCAAACATTTTCTTGAAAATGTCAAGTATTTTACAGGATCTTACTTCCAGGAAATGATTGTACCTTTATCTTTATCATGTCCATAAAAGTGGCAAGCTACTGCTTATACACACCCACACACACATCTTTCTTTTTATGAAGTGTGCTATTTTCATACTTTTTTCCCCAAAGCACTGCCCAGGTGGGAGTAGGAAGCCCCGTCTTGCTACTGGAGAGCTGCTACTGGATTTGAACCTTCAACCCTGTGAGCTAAAGCCCTCCACACAACCACTGCACCACCAGGGCTCAGCTTATTTTTATACTTCTTAATGCTTGCAGTTTCTCTATTTAAAAATGAAACAAGCACACCCTACAATAGAAAACTAAATTAAATGAATATTTTAAATCAAATTTTGCTATCATAAAATACTATGCTAATAATGCTGTGGGTTCACATGTAAACCAAATGTTTGTTACATAAAATATTGGGTCACAAAGCAGATTGATAATTGTAACCAATAATCACTCCAAATATAACACAGAAAGAGAAAAACTTCTTACTGGTTAAGAGGTTAGCAAAAAAGCATCCCCCAACAGAAAAGCTATTTATTGGGTGCTCAAATAATTTTATGTTTCATTGACTATGCATAAACATTAGACTGGGCCAACCATAATAAAGTGAATAACCTTGTTTTTGTGAAGAACTTGTGCATGGACTAAGAGGTATTTATGTGAACAGAACAAGTGGACTACAGAATGGTTTAAAATCAGAGAAAATGTGTTCCAGAGTTGTATCCTCTCACCCTACTTGTTCAATTTGTATGCTGAGTATGCCATCAGAGACACTGGCTTATATGAAGAATATTATACCATTAGAATTGGAAGATGCCTTATTCACAATCTCTGATATGCAGATGAGAGAATTTTGATTGTTGAAAGTGAAAAGGACTTGAAACACTTGCTGATGAAGATGAAGAATTATAGTCTTGAGTAAGGATTGCAACTCAATGTGAAGAAGACCAACATCCTCACAACTGGACAAATAGGTATCATCATGGTAAAGGAAGAAAAGTTTGAAGTTTTCAAGGATTTTATCTTGCTTGGATTCACAAAAAATGGAAGCAGTAGTCACGAAGTCAAAAGACATATATTTGCTAAATATGCTACACAAGATGTTGTTAGAGTATTGAAGAGCAAGTATGTTACTGTGAGGACTAATTTGTGCCTGACCCAAGCCGTGTTGTGCTCTATTACTTCACAGGCATGTGAAAGACATCAAATAAAGAAGATAGAAGAAGAATGGAGACATATGAATTGTGGTGTTGGAGAAGAATATTGAAAATATCATGACTGCTAAAAAGGCAAAAAGATCTGTATTGGAAGAAGTCCAGAGTGCTCCTTAGAGGAAAGGATGATAAAACTTCATCTTACCTACTTTAGATATATTGTAAGGAGTGAACACTCCCTGTAGAAGGCTATCATGTTTGTTAAAGTGAAGTATCTTAAAAGACAAAGGTCTTCAAGGAGGTGAATTGGGTTCAGTCATAGGAGCAATGGTGAAGATGGCAGAGGAACATGCAGTTCCATTCTATTGAGCATATGGTCACTAAAGCTCAGAGCCAACACAATGACACCAAACAACAACAACTAATCCCAGTTTCCAAAATGACTCATACAGTTTTTTAACACTGTTAATCATCTATTACTTGATGGTGTACCATAATGCTCAAAATATATGACATGCTACACAGTGCCACAGAATATAGTAAATACAGAAAACTTGTGAGTACTCAAAGTATTCCATAAATCATTATCTTGAAATTTACTTTCCAACTGAGTTCTTTTGATCAGTCTTATATGGAACAAAAAAATTGAAGGGCCTCATTCAAATCTAAATAGAGTTTGCATCATAGTTAATATTCTACACTTGTTTGAACCCTTGGAAAAAGTCAAAATATGTGATAATTGATATAAAAAATTGACTGTGCATAAGCATGGGTGATTCAAATCAAACTGCTGGCAGTCTTCCTTACAAGTCTTGTTCAGGGTCTTCCTATAAGTCTTGTTAAGATTTAGACAGTAGTCATCAAATTGTTGCATTATGACCACACAGCATGAAGTTTACCTTCTTCACCTCATTAAAGGTAGCAACCTGTCCTACTGCAATCAGATAATGTTACACAGGGCAGTGACTTTGTGCAGTCAAGAAGCATGTTCATGTACAAACTCCTTTCTGTAATTAAATTCTAAATACATTTCCTGACCTCACCTGATATGCCACAGAGTGGCAAAGAAAAAGTCAAAGAATGTCACTCTGCCAAAACAAAAAAATCCATTTGGGGATTGCATCAAAAATAGTTCATATATTAATTTTAACATGAGAAGATAAAGCAGTATGAGGTGGTCAAAAGAAAACCAAATATAATGCAATACAATTTAAATTCAATATATATGTGCATATATGTTGATATGCATAGTTTAACTTGTAAAAATCATGTGTCCCTTGAACCAATATGCTATTCTTTTTGTTCTTTGTGTTCCCCTTTCCAAATGATATTACATGAAGAAAATACAGCACATCCCGTAAGTACGGTAAAGGGAAAACAATACTGTGGCATGGTGTCTGGCTATATAGATTACTGATAACAAACAAACAAACACAGTATTCAGCCATGCCTCCAATGTGCTATTCTAAGAACTCTCTTGGTGGGATCTAAGTACAACAACCATTCAAATTTTAGAGATTCTTAGGAGGCAATGTATCCAGGTTAATGCAGGAAAAGGGTCTCAGAAATGAAGGTTAAGAATGACTGTGCAACTGAGAGAATAGTATTGCTAAATTGTTTTGTAGAATGGTTAATGTAATATGTCTTTCTATGTATATTCCACATACAACAAAATAATATTTAAAATACATAAATAAAGGCAAATGAGAGAAAAAATGTATGCGTAACTTCTACTAAATTTTAAGTGATATGAAGTGAGAGGTCAGAAAGCTGAACACCAAATGGAGAAGGGTAAGAGAATCTGCACATTCTTAAATTAAATCTTATGTGGTCGTTACCTAATCTGGAGTCAATTTGAGGATTAAATGTGAAGGAGTGGAGTCTAGCCTGTCAGTCCCGAGTTAGTCAATGAGAAGTCAGTGTGGGCATGGCATTCCCCTGAGAAGTCTGGGAACTGCTGATTGTCCTCCTTGGAGACAGGAGACAGTACTCCCTCCCTGCTGACTCCCTAGGAGACATTGTAGCTGACAAGACACATGGAATTATGCTAGTGCCCTGAGCTACAGAAGCCATAGGAACCTTCCCTGATGCAACCAGACCTCTGAAACCAGAGACACCACATAGAGATTGCTGTCAGTGTTGAGAGGTTTACAACACCACTGGATCCAAAGACTTTCTCCCCACTGACCTATGATTGTCCTTCATTCAGCATCATTGTATGTGCTTAGTGAGTCTGAAGAGGACTTTACAGATTGGTCTCAGACATATGGGCTAATATCAAATGCATGGGCTTAGATTTGACTTCGTTGGGATGCTTTCTGAGTGTACAATTACCTTTATATAAAACACTCCCATGAGTTTCTATGGATTTGTTCCTCTAGTCTATCCAGACTAAAACACTAGTGAAATGCCCCCAAATGGACGTGCCTTGCTGCCACGTAAGCCTGAAACCAAACTTGGTGTCCTTGAGCAGAATCTGATACACAGTGACCCTAAAGAACACTTGTCTTTCCATTGACTGCCAAGGGTCTCCCCTGGGTCCCCAGAGCTCCCTGAAAGGAGACGAGCTGGCAAACCTCTCAGGTTTACTGTTTGCATTGCTGAAGCTTTCCATTCAATAATCAAGGAAGCAAGAGAACTGACATTGGTATTTTTAGGTACTGCTGAGTCAGTTCTGATGCACAGTGACCATATGTTTAACTAAACAAAACTATGTCCTTAGTCTAACAGAATTGTGAATTGTGGTGCTAGTGAATAATAGCGTCCACCGGAAGAACAAACAAATCTCTCTTCAAAGAAATATTGTCAATGTGCTCCTGAGCAACAAAGATGAGGAGTTTGCTTCCATACTCCGGGCACTTAATCAGTAAGGACCAATTCTTGGAAAAGGGTGTAGTGCTCGGTAAATTGGAGGATAAATGAAAAAGAGGAAGACTCTCATAAGGATAGGGATTGACACAATGACAGCAACAGTGATCTTGAAAATTGAGAAGGTGTGATGCTGAAGCCGCCCAGGGCATGGTTGTATTTTGTTTGTTTTTTGCTTTGTTTTGTTTTTTGGGGGACACCACTGACCTATGGTGGACGTGGGAGCTACCCAGCGCCACTCCTGGGAGCCGCCGCTGCATTTGAACCGCCAAGCCCCTGGGTCGCACTCCCGCACTCAACCACTTACACCACCGGGGCTCAAGCCTGGTTTGTTGTATTTCGCTGTAGATAGGAGTCCTCTGATCAGGTAGCAACATGATGGCGTCCAAAAACAACATGTGTACACAAAAAGAAACCTGTAATGTTGTGGTTAAGTGATCAACTGCAAATCAAAGGTCAGAAGTGAGAACTCACCAGCGGCTCCATGGGAGAAAACGGAAGCTTCACTTCCATGAAATGCCGTGGTATTGGAAACCCTGAGGAGGCAGTTCTCCTCCGCCCCAGAGGGTTGCTCTGAGTCTTTCTGCTCATGTGAGGTGTGCTGGTGGCACCGTGATTAAAAGCAAAAGCAAATGCTTTTTGCAGTATAAAGTCTCAAAACTATTACAAAATGAATGAGCATTGTAAGAAAGTTTAGGGCATGGGTAATGGCTTCCCTCCATTCCTGGTTATGGTTGCTTCAGTGTGATAATTCTGTGAAAATTCTTATAACTAGTTAATGTGACGTGCACTTATTGCTGTATTTTAAAAACATACCCCCAAAACTCATGTGCCCCAATATAGGGTTTCTAAGACTGCAAATCTTTAGCAGTTTCCTTTATCCAAGAAAAGGCTTGATTTGAATAGCAAACTTTGTGGTTAGCAGCTCACAACTTTTTATTCTACTGCAACATACCTATATATTTAATATTTCAAAAATGTTACTAAGAATTCTGTGTAAGATAGGAGATGGAAACATAGGAATTCCAGGACACATGATCCCTTCAGGACAAGTGATGAGAGTGGCAATACTGGGAGGGTGGAGGGAAGGTGGGGAAGAAAGGGGGAACTAATTTTATAGATATAAAGATAGCCTCCCCCCTAGGGTACGGACAATGAGGAGGTGGGTGAAGGGAGACATGAGACAGTGGATGATTTGACAAAGTAATAATAATTTATAAATTATCAAGGGTTTATGGAGGCGTTGAAGGGAGGAGAAAATGAGGAGCTGATGTCAAGAGCTTAGATAGAAAACAAATGTTCTAAGAATGATGAGATCAGTGAATGTACAGATGTGCCTGACACACAATGGACCAATGTATAGATTGTAACAAGAGTTGAATGAGCCCCCAATAAAAGAATTAAAAAAAGAATTTTGCATTAAGATGGTCATAGTAGTCCTATATAGTTGAAATCTGAAAACAATCCAAATACTCATTGATAGCATATTAGTTATATAAACTGAATGTGCAATAGAATAATATAGTGTAAAGAATGAGCAAACTATTCTTATAGGTCTTTATATGAATGGATCTTATAAATACAAAGTGAGTGAAAAAAGTCAGATGTCAAAATATGTGTGACGTATAATTCTATCTATATAAATTTTAATAAAAGATGAAATCATTCCACAGAGATAGTGGTTATTTTTAAGCAAGAGATAAAAAGTGGGGACCAATAAAGGTGAATTTCTAGAATACGCATTAATTTCTGCTTCTTGTTCTACTGAGTTTTCACTGTAGAAAATCATCGTGTTATACAGCAATGTCTCTATACACTTTATATGTAATTGTTGCTTTTCAATGAAAATATTTAAATTAAAACATGAACACACAAATACACATACATTTGTAAATTTATGTGAATACATATGAAAATAATCCAATCTTCCTATATAATTTTATATATTTTCCAAATTCTCTCCAAGATTACTTGGTTTTCACTATCAAGAATATATTTTAAAATGTCATTTCTTTCAAAGTTGTGGTTGAGCTGAAATTAAAAAAGAATATATGTAATTTTTATAGTTACAGTGCTTAAAAAACAAAAAGCTTTCTGGGAAAACATCATCATAAACACACAGAGGGGTCACAATCAAAACCACCACCATTCTATCCAAATGAAATCTCTCACCTAGGCAGATTCACTGGATAATTCCAACAGTCGTTCACAGAAGAGCTGACACCAACCTATTTATAATATTGCACAGCATAGAGAAGGAAAGAATAATCACCAGTTCAGCCTACAAAATCAACAATACCCTGATATCAAAGCCAGACAAAGACACTACCCCAAAAGAAAACTAAAGACCAATGTCCCTCATGAATAAAAGTCCAAAATGTCTCAACAAAATCAGTCCCTGAGTGGCTGGCCAGCAGGTAAGTGAAGCAGGGGAAGGGGTCGGTGTGCTCAGGACCCTCCATATAAGAAGGTCATGCCCTCTAGGAGGCACCATAAGGCTTGACAAGGTAGACTCCACCTGGCCACTTTTATATCTTCAACTTGACATGAAATTGTGTAACTCCCACAATACAAGTGGAATTCTTACCTGGTACACAAGGATGGCTCACCATTAATCAATCAGTGTAATTTATCACATAAATAAAACAAAGGAAAATCATGACATGATCACCTCAATCAATGCAGAAAAATCATTTAATAAAATTTGCTGTCTATTTCAAATTTTAAAAAACTCACCAAAATAGACATATAAATAGAAATCTTTCAATATAGTAAGAAATTCCTTAACAAATAACAAATCAATGCAAAATTTGTACACATATGTATACATAGAAAATCATTGTTCAAAATTTTTCACAACAGTGATTCTTAAGAATGGAAACTAGAAATGGTTGCTCTTCATTCTCATTTTTATTCAATATTGTATGAATTTTTTGTAGCACAAGAAATAGAATAAAGTGAAGAAAATTAAATAAAAGGCATTCAAATTGGTAAAGATGTGAAACTTACTGCCATAGGATTGATGTTGACTTATAATGAGTCCCAAGCAGACATATCCATACATAGAAACATGTATCATTGTGAAAGTGTCAGTATTATCAGAAGAGAAGTATAGATATAAAGCATCCAGTTCTAAATCTCAATCGCATTCTCATTTTGTTTGGCATCGCTGCCCTCTGGTGGGAGTAGGAGGCTCAGCCTTACTCCTGGAGAGCTGCTGCTGGATTTGAACCGCCAACCCAGTGGGCCGCAGTCCCACACACAACTGCTATGACACTGGGGCTCAGCCCTCAATCAAATTCTTTAACAAGATGGAAAAACCTTGTATGTAAAGGAAAGTGGTCCAAATAAATAAATTGTTACTATAGAAGGAAGACAAAGCACGTAGCTTCATACTTCTAAATCTCAAACATATTATACAGGAACAGGAATAAAAAGCATCCTGACACTGGCACACTTAGATGTGCAGAACAGAAACTGTCACCATTGATCCTAAACAAAGGGTTAAAATCAATTAAGTAAAAAACAGATTATCCAACCTTGTACAAATGGTGCTGACAAAACCAGATATCCTTTTGAAGAAATATGAAATATGATGCAGACTTATGGAATAATGCACAGAGTAAAGAATTTTGATGAATCAGCAAACATCTCACAGTATGAACCTACTGGATAGTATGCTGACTCTAGCAAGTCAATCACAAAAGTACAAATATTACTTGGAACCACTATCATGAAGAGTCAAGAACAGATTACAACACAGACATATTTGATCATTTCCAGGAACGCAAGGGGGTGACAGCAAAAATCACTAACTACACAGGGATGTACAACTTTGGAGAAATGAAAGAAAATACTCCATAAGAAGAAGTAAGAACAGCACTATCAAGACAAAGGGAGACACTGAACAACACAAGGGGAAAAAGCAACACTATCTGTAACAATAAAATAATCACATATAAAATTCTGTAGGACATCTCTAAAGAACTTCTGGAAATGCAATGCCTGTTAAGAAAGAACAAAGTGTGGAAGGGGTGAGGGGTGGAAGGGGGGCTGATAACAAGATGTTCCAGAAGGAAGAGAATGTTTTGAATTTGAGTGTGCTGGCAACCGTACAGCACTTTTTGATGTGATTGAACTATGGAGTGAGATATCTATCTTAGCTCTCAATGAAATGATTTTGAACAATAAAAAGAAAGAAAAGATCAGGGTATAAAGAATATCATGACAGATATAAGAAGGATCTTAGCTGAAAACAGAATCCCAGAAAGAGGTTATCTGCTTATTATTTGCTATGTCAATGCATTACACTGTGTAAAAAAAAAACAAAATGTGAATAACATTGGAAAGAATGAGGTTTTCAAAATGCTTAATTGTGTTTCTGCTGAAACTTTAAGTAGCTCAAGAGGCTGCTGTTAGATCAGAACAACTGGAAACTGAGAAGTTTAAAATATGGAAAGATGCACCTCAGGGGTGTGTCCTATCACTAGGTTGATTCAAATAAATAATCTGGGAACCTGAGCTATATGAAGAAGAATGAGGCATCAGGAAAGGAGGAATGCTAATTAACAATCTGCCATGAGGATTGAGCATGAAATCAGAAAAACTGGGTTATATGAAGAAGAATGTAGTGTCAAGATGGGAAGAAAGCTTACTAACAACCACATGACACAATCTTGCTCACAGAAATTGAGGAGGATTTGAAACATGGGCTGATGAAGATCAAGGATTTCAGTCTTTAGTTTAGATTACAGCTCAATTTAAAGAAGACCCAAATTCTCACAACTGGATCAATAGGTATCATCATAATAAGCAAAGAAAAGGTTTTGAGTTGCAAAATATTTTATCTCATTTAGATCTACAATCAATGTTAATGAAAGTAACAACCAAGAAATTAACTGAAAAATTGATTGGGTAAATGTTGAAAGGGAAAGATATTTCTTTGAAAACTAAGGCACACCTGATCCAATCCATATTTTTTCCCTATCAACAACTAACCATATAAAAATTAGACACTAAATAAGGAAAACCTAAGAAAAAAATGCATTTGAAGTATGTCACAGGTGAAGAATATTGAGAGCACCATGGACTGTCAAAAAAGCCAACAGATCTGTCTTAGAAGAAGTATAGCCATAGTGCTTCTTAGAAGCAAGGAAGGCAAACCTTCATCTCATGTACTTTGGAAATGTTTTCAATAGAGCCCAGAATATCATATTTGGTAAAGTAAAGAGACAGCGAAAAAGACGCCGTCCATGAGATTATTGGCACGGTGGCAGCAACAAGGGGCTCAAGCAAGAAAACAATGGGGAGGCACGCAGAGGGTTGGGCAGTGTTTCATTCTGTTGTATGTAGGGTCATCATGATAGCACAGGGACCACTTGAGGGTACCTAACAATAGCAACAACATGAGGATAATACAATCGATTTCTGAAAGGAAGAAGCCTATAAGCACAGAGGATGGTTAAAGATTGTAATCTCTACTTTTTAAAAAAAATTGTCAGATCCGAACCAATACACAACATCGGGACATATGAAGAAAAGGTTTCAGTTTTCAAGGATCTCATTTTACTTAGGTTCACCATCATCAATTAGGGGATCAGCAGTTATGAAATCAAATGACAAATTCCATTCTTCTAATGGGGAGAAAGGGCGATCTACATATAACCTCCTTCCTGTGGGATGGACAACAGAGAAGTGGATGAAGGGAGACATCAGACAGTGTAAGATACAAAATATTAATAATAATTTATTAATTATCAAGGGTTCATGAGAAAAGGGAAGTGGGGAGGGAGGAGGGAATGAGCTGATACCAAGGGCTCAAGTAGAAAGCAAATGTTTTGAGAATTATGAGGGAAAGAGATGTACAAATGTGCTTGACATACAATGCATGTAGGTATGAATTATGATGAGTTTTACGAGTCCCCAATAAAACGATTTTGTAAGTCACTTTAAAGTGCTAAAATTCACAGCTGTCACTTGGACCATGTTATGGTATTCCCTATTGTCTCATGCACGTGTGAGATTTGAACAATGACTAAAATACACCACTGCATAATCGGTGTCTTTGAATGATGTTGGTCGTGAAGAATACTTAATTCACCATGAATTTTCAGAACACCAAACCTGCCTTCTAAGAAATGCAGTTGAAATGATCCTTAGAGGTGAAGATGATAAAACTTCGTTTCTAGAGAAAAACACTCTGCTTGGTAAAGGACCTTGAAGAGAGAAAGACTCTGGATGAAACAAATGATCAAGTGGCAGACTCACCCATATAACCAACTTTGAGGATGCCACAGGCCTAGAAATTTTCTGTTGTGTTGTCCATAGAAGCATTATAACTAGAATCCACTTGATGCCATTTAATAATAACAAAAACATATAATCCTAGAACTAAAATAACAACAAACAAAAATGTGAGGGCACAGTGAATAAAGATGTAACTTGAACAGAGTTGGGAGGAAATAGTATAGAGATTATAGGAGTGCAACTAAGTGCATATGTTGAGTTTAAAGCTGATACTTTGATGGTATTTAAGGAAGAATTTCAAATTTTGCTGAAGGCCTGAATCTTGGAGTTATCAGAATTTCGGGATACTCCAGCAAATGAATGCAAAGTTGGTGTCCATTTGTCTGTGCCATGACATCTGGAATACAACTCTGCTACTAACTGACTGGAATTATTCATATTTGGGTCCATTATTAAGAAAGGGTACCCAGAAAAATGAAACAGGGAACTGCTAGGAATTCAAGTTAGATTCAGATGAGGATGTGCAATGTGTAATATCCTTGCTAAAATAAGGTAAATCTTGGTTGAAAGTAGAGAATAGCAGAAAGATATTTACCTCTGTTGTATTGACAATCCAAAGACATTAAACAGTGTGAGTGATAACCCCTATGGGATAACATTGAAAAGAATAGGTGTTCTAGGACACTTCACTGCTCTCTTGCAGAACATGTACATAGACAGAGGGATTCCTTGAATAGAACAATGAGGTATTATGTGGTATAAAATCTGGAAAGGTATATCAGGTTATATCCTTTCACTATATTTATTCACTCTGTATGTTGAGCAAATAATTTGAGAACCTGAAAAATATAATGATAAACATGACATAGGGATCAGAAGAAAACTCGTTAGCAACTTGCTATATGCAAATATTACAAGTGAACTGGCTGAAGTGGAAATACTTGCTAATGAAGATTAAATTCTTCAACCTTTGGCATAAATTATACCTCAACATAAAACAAAATTATCTAGAAGTAGACCAATAAGGAACATTATGATAAATAAGGAAATGACTTAAATTGTTGAGTCAATGAATCTGGATGTACAATCAATACTGATCTACTGATCTATATCTATTTATCTATGTATCTATCATCAATCATCTACCTATCTATACTAACATACAGTGATATTAGTGATATCACTAATATACAGTGATAATAACCTGAGGAAAAGCTTTCTGGGAATGATTAAAAAGTTGAGATATCACTTTGAAGAGTAAGGCCTGCCTGACCCAAGCCATACTATGGACAATTACTTCATATTCATGAAAAAAACTGGCCAAAAATTGAGTAAGAAGGTAGAATTGATGCCTCTTATTATGGTGATGGATAATATTAAATATACCACAGAAAGACATAAAAACAAGTAAATTTGTGATGGAATAGAGCACAGTGCTGAGGATTTTAAATGTTCAACTGCACCATATTACAATAATTTAGATAATTTTTAATCCTTTTATTTTCTTTTTGTTAAAAGGAGCTAATCAACCATGCAGTACATTTCTCAATATCTTAGGGTCTTTTTGATAATTTGAAAAATATTAATATGTCCAATAAAAAGTAAGGTTATAAATATGCAGATTACTTTCTGTGAAAATAGGATTTGTTAATAGTTAGGATTCTACATGGTTATGCAAAATACATCCAGTTAATTATTAAGAATGTCACCAAAGTATTTTAATATGTAAAGGTACCAAATATATTGTATATGTCTCTTATTAAGGACAGATTGACAGTTAATTTTAAATACTAGTCTACCAAGAGTTACATAAGGTTGTAAGTAAAAAGACAAAATGAAAAGTATACCAGTGAATGCATTTTGAAACAAATTAAATAGATGCCAGTTCAATTAATAAATAAAACACCAACCTAATAAATTTAATTAATGAAGAATGATTTGTTTGATTTTCTTACACTATATATTTTCCTGATTTATCTTAAAACAACCATTAAGATGCTTTTTTATTAAAAGAATAGACAAATAATGATTTATTAGCTGAATGGACTTCAACCAGGCAAACATCAGTTTCCACATCCCAGAGACTTGAAGAACTAGATGATGTCCAGTCACCACCAATAACTGGTCTGAAAATGATCACATTAGGAAATCCTGGGCAGAGTGGTTGACAATGTGGAACAGATCTCCACATCATAGCTGAGGTTTGTGGCTGGGTAGAAACTGGTGGGTCCCACCAAAACAGTGGGCTTTAATCACTTTCAGATCTTAAATTGAACTACCATGTGTGTTGGAATCACCAATTGTGTAAGACCAAGAGGTCGGAATATGCCCAAGGACAGAGGGATAGGAAAGAATGGGTTCTAGAGGCAAGAAACACCAGCAAGATGTGGGATAACTGTTTTTCCGTTGATAGCACTGAAACATGGGAGTTGAAAAAAAATGCATAAACTGTTAAAAGTAAAACTCATGGTTTGTTCTGAAACTTTAACCTAAGTTAGTAAAATGCTTAAAATTTGTTCAATAAATCATTTCTCTACATACTTAAATGTACCAGGAAACAAAACTAGACTCAAATCTTTAAGGTGCCTGGCACTGTATGTTTATTTATGTATTGTTAAAATTGATGTACGAACCCCCAATAAAATGAATTAATAAATTTAAAAAGTTACCTACTACAATGGCATAGTGGAAAAAAGATTACAGTTTCTGTCAAGTTTCTTTTTCTTTTCTGGTTTTGAATGAATTCAATTCAACCATGTTCTCAACTGAAAATCCTTAATAAAATTATGTGAAAAACATCCTTTTGTCATTAGGTGGATTTGAATTGGTCAAGATTCATAATCGCCATATGTACAACAGAACCAAACACAGTCTGGTTCTGCCATCACCTAGCAATAATGCTGCCTGTGGCCATAGTTATGGCCATTGTGTCAATTAACCTCATTGAAATTCTTAACTCTTTTTCACCGATCCTCTACTCTATCAAGCATTCACCAAGGATTAGTGTCCAGAAAACATGCCCAAAGTACAAAACTCTCCAAAATGAACTAACCTCCTTTTAATCTAGAGTTTAATTTTAGTTTGTAGTAAGGGAGAAATATAATTAATAGATGGAGCCATGCCAAATCTAAATACAGGATTTCTTTTTCATCTATTCCCTTGTTCCTTATTGTTAAGACCAGACAAAACTCACTAGCTAAATTACTACCATTATTTTTCTGATTTATAATGACATATTTCAAAGGTATGTATTACGATTTCCTTCTTTCATTTTTTTCTTTAAATATTTGACCGGAATGTTCTTTTCTAATTTTGCTCCTCTCTAATAATATCCTGTACTCTATACTAAATAATCCCTGTCAGTGCTTACACTGCCCTCTCACTTCCTCCTTCAGTTATTACTCAGCCAAGAAATCTATTAAACTTTCATCATAATTCAAATGCTTCAATTATATCCTTTGAAAGTCTCCCACTGACTCCTTTAATATAGGTGAAATCTAGTCAGCAATGGATCATTCATATGTATATATACATATGTATGAATCAGAAGAGTAAATTCTTCTTCAATTCTATGCTACTTATAATACTACTGGCTATGCTGTTCCTTAAAAGTATCCCTTCCTGCCCTGGATCCAATAATAGCTATTTATATAATGAATGAGAAAAATATTAAAAAGCCATATTATTGACAGAATATCACATTAAACTTAAGTAATTATCTTTAGTTCTCTTTCTCTCATCACTCGTTTATTGTTTTGTTGTTCTGTGATAGACTGTATGCTTCTGTGTTGCTGTAAACTATTCAATCAGTATTTCAAATAATAGCACAGTCATTCATAATGAATAGGCTCCATTGTTGTTTTCAGATAAATAAAGAAACAGTTTCATCACTTCTGAAGGAATCACCATTGAACACCTTAAAGTAACAGGATAATATTGTATGACATATAATTTTGTTAATATAATTTTGTAAACAACATAGTGTGATATAGTCTGATAAGCAAGCCCCTAGGATTGAAAGAAACCCAGAATATGACTGGGGGAGAGCTGCCTTATCCAGGTGGAGCAGATATTAATTGTGTGGATAACTGACAAAGCTTCCGTGACCTGGGCCCGCTAATGAATCATGACTGAAAATGAGAAAAATAAACAAATAAAAACATGAAAATGGTGATATTGATCAATGGCACGCAGAATGTGAAAAATCTGAATCTTGTAAAATTGTAAGTTGTCAAAACTGAAATTGAAACCACACAAAGGTTGAGATCGTAAGCATTAGTGATTTCAAATGGAATGGCATTGGCCATTTTGAATTTGACAATTATACAGGTTACTATGAAAAGACTGACAACTTCAAGAAGAATGACATTAGGAATGAAAGGGGGGGGGGCAAGGACACCAGAACTTCTACACCAGAGGAAGGAGCCCTGGCCCCAGACCCACCATCAACTGGCTCCAGCTGGTGGAGAGAGCAGGGACAGGAAACAAGAAGGTCCAGGGTCCTTTCTAGCAAATGACAAAGAGTGGGCCTGGAATGACGACCTCCACACCAGCATTCCTCAAGTTTGCCTCAAGCTGCCTCCCCAGGGGAATCACACTACAGGCTGATTAGTGTGTGTGAAGGAGTTCAAATTATTGTCAGGGCAGCAGTTGGGGGAGGACAGGCAAAGTGTTAGAGCCAGACTGCAGAAGGAGTGCAGTGCTATTCACTTCCCCTGGCTCCCAAGCAACGAGCTGAAGTTCTGACTCACAGGTCACAGTCAAGCCACTGTGCAGATGGGCTTGCACTCTCAGGAGACCATTCTTCCAGCCCACCACAGCCTTCTCAAGGAGCTTTGCAAGGGTGCCACTTGTAAGGAGTCCTCGCCAGGACAGCTGAATAGAGATGCTCAAGAATGGAAACGCAAGATGACAGAGTTCAGAGCCTGAGGTTCTGTAACAGAATTTTATGAGGTCCAGCAGTACCCTAGGCTCAGCCCTGTCTGGTGGCCTCAGCCTCCAGGGTGTACACTGGACAAAAATATCATTCCAATATCTATCTTGAAATATCGTACCATATGTTGGATAATGTCTATATGCCAGAGAAGACAAGCTAATACAACTATCACTCAAATGTATGCACCAACCATTAAACAAAATAATGAAGAAACTGGTTATAAACCTATAGAAAGTCTTTTTAGTCATAAACCTATAAAGAAATTATTCCAGGATAAAAATACTTTTTTGGTCCATCAGGATTGGCTAAAGGGAAAAATTAACTTATATCAAAGGAATAGTGAAAATACGAACTGAAGTGCTTAGAAATGAGAATCTTGGAGATTGTGGACAATCTCAATGGACACAGACAAATCCTTATAAAATGCATGATTCTGATAATTTTTCATAAATCTTATAAAAACCTATTTGTTATAAAAACCTATTTTCAGATGCAAAAGAAATGGACCGTATTTTTCTTTAGTATGCAGATCTAGTTAAATCACTTAAACAGTGAAGGATCTGAGAGCTCCTTAAACAACCCTATGGAATTATTTATATAGGTTTAGTAAATGCTTTCATATATTTATCCCAAAATTCTCCAACCTTCAAAAAGAGTGTCAGATGAAAAAATAGATATTGTAGCATGCAGAAGTAGCAGGATACATTTTAGACTGGTACAATTTCCAACAAAATGAAGTGTTTCCTACAGTAAGGTAGAATTCTTTCCCCCCAATAATTCTGTTGAACTACCAATCACAAAATTCTAATATATCAGATCAAAAGTTGGAACAACATAGCATATGCAAAGTATAGATTCAGGTAGTTAAAAAGTCAACAGGAAAAATAGCCTTTCCAGTTAAAAAAGAAAAGTTGCCCAAGGTAAAAAAAATATGTAAATACAATAATTTATTACTGTAACAAACTGTTTTAGAGTGCATTATTGCAAGACTCTAATTCCCTTAATAGTTTTGAAAACTTTTGCCTAGAGTGGTTACTCACCCCATCTGGCCTGCCATCAGAAGCTGTGACAATCAGAATATAGCGGTCAGTGCTCTCCCTGTCTAGTGCTTTCCCCAGGGTCAGAATTCCAGTTCTAGGAAAGAGAAAACAAGCTCATAAAATACAAATAGATATTATGTCACAAAATATATTTTACTATAATAAATCTATTTTGATAAGGTTTTTCCCTTCAGCATACATAGTTTGAGTATTTAAGATTTACAATTTGCTTTGGAAACTGGGAGTGAATTTTAAATTTACTGATGGCAGCAAAAATGAAACTTGCAGAATTGAATAGGATAACAGTGTTCCTTCTCTTGTCCCCAGCAAGAGAAGTTCCCCCAAATAAAACTCTGCTTGTTTAATCTTCGGGAAAATTATATCTACCTTATTTGTAATTATTTGAATGTCACAAATTTCTATTATTCTTTAGTAGTCTAAATATATTTTGAGCTAATAAATACTTTCTTGTAACTAAGTGAAATTATATATCCTCTTCATTTTCATATATATGTCCCATGGTGAAATTTGATTTTTAGAACTCTCTGTACATTAGATTAAGTTAGTAATACTTTAGTAGGGTTTTAGATAATACAAGATGGAGTTTGCAGAGAAAATTTATAGATGTCATGGTTAATAAATTATAAATATTTCTTCATTCTCTTTTATAATCATGGCTAAACATAATTGGTTTCAAAACTTGGATTAGCAGATATCGAGCATCAAAGAATAAGAATTGCATCATTATGAATGGGGGGAGAGCAGGGTGGGGACCTGAGGCCCACTGGTGGGTAATTGGTCACACCTTTACAGGGGAGCCACGGGGAGAAGACAGACCAGTCAAAGGGCAGCCGGGCAGTGATAATGCATACCATGTTTCCTCTAGTTCCTGAAGTCTTCCTCCTCCCCAACTAGCATGGTCCCAACTCTACCTTACAAATCCAGATGGACTGGAGAAGGTACACTGGTGGAGAGGGGAGCTGGAGATAGGGGGAAATCAGGATGGGTGAGCCCCTTCAGGCCAGTGGTTAGATTGGAGCTGCTGGAAGGGTGGAGAGAAGGTGGGGTAGAGAGACGGAACTAACTGCAAGGATATACACAGAAGCTCCTATTTGAAGGATGGGCATCAGGAGAGTGGGTTGAGGGAGAGGTCGGGCAGTGTAAGATATGACAGAACAACAATAATCTATAAAGTATTCAGGGTTGGTGGGGAGGAGAGCAGGGGAAGTGGGGAAGGGATGGAAAAGCCGATACTAGGGGCTCAAGGGAAAAGGCGGACGATTGGAGAACAATAATAGCCGCGGACATGTGAAGGTGCCTGGCACAGTATCTTTATTTATGTATTGTGAAAAACGATGTACGACCCCCCAATAAAATTATTTAATAAAAAAACTTTATTTAGACTCCATCAGTGTTTTATATAATTTAAAAACACAATGTATGACTACTAGTTATAACATTTTGTAATTGATAACATCAAATTATTTCTTAGATATCCTGACAATGTTTTAAATCTACCATTATTTTCATTTAGGTGGATCTTAATTTTGTTTACTACATATGAGAATACAGCCATAGGCATATTGTTATACTTAGAAATATTTTACTACTATCACTTAGTGTCTCATAGTTCATAAAAAATGCTATTTAAGGTTTTACCTTTCAATGGAACATCTTTGTTTGCTTTTAAATCAATTTAGTCATTTATTTGCTTTCTAAAACAATTTCTGCATTCATTTCAGGTTTTACATTCTAACAATGTATATGACACATCAAATGTGATTTTTTTGACAAACTTTTTGCAGTCTCTTTGTTTGGTGTTTGAGCACCAGAAGTCAAAGTCTTTGAATCTAAATTAAAGTCACCCTTCCTCTGTTTGTTTCATTTTGTTGTTTTTGACATAGCTTTTTTAAAAAGTAGTTTTAAACATATGGTGTGACTTTGAGAAGCTGATTTCACTTCTTGTACATTTTAAAGTGTTTTGTTAAAATAACTGAAAACCAATTCCCAGAGTATTTTCACAACAATCATTTTTGGATCTACTTCCCTCACTGCAGATGGTTCGGATAATCTCATTCTGAAGTGACATTCAAAGAGAAAAATAAGACATTTATTGCTTCTGATTCTCATCCACAATTTAATGTAAAAAAGGAAATATGAAAATCTGGCTAATGTACACTGAATGAAAGGAAGTTTTTCATAGTACACTGAATGAAAGGATATTGAGTTTTCTTTCTAATCCAAGTCTCCTTTTTGTTTGAGATTCAATGCTTTATAATATTCTTAGTTAAAACAAAAATCACTAATGCTGAGTCAATTCCAATACTTAGGGACCCTGCCTTACATTTCCAAAGCTATACATCTTCACAGGAGCAGATAGCCTCTCTTTCTCCCTTGGAGTATGGGTATGTAACCACTGATCTTGAGGTTAAAAGCCCAACATTTACCACTAGCCCAACATCACCAAGGACACTCATTCATCCTTTCCAATTATAGATTTTTACAAATTTCAAAGAAGCTTTATGATATTTATTCTGTCAAGGACCAAATAAAAAGTAACCAGTGATTTATTTCCTGGTCTGGTGATTACAATGAGGATTATTGTTTCCAGTGGAATGGAATATTTTAGAATAGAAAAATGGACAGTATATTTTTGAATCCTCAGCAAAAGAATTGTTTATGAGAATATATGAAACAACTTTTTATAAATAACAGAACTAAATAATAAGCAAAAGCTCTGTTTTTAACCAGGTGAAAGTTATCATTGTAAAATACAAGATACAAAGAATTAATACCAAGAACTAAACAAAATACTGTTGAGTAGGTTGCAACAAAACAGAAACTCTACAGAATCTTGTTGCTCCATAGGTTTTACCAAGCTGTGTAACATTACAGAAATTGACTACTACATATTTCTCCTACAGAGAGCAATTATAGATTCAAACCAATAACTTTGCAGTTGTCAGTGGAATCACAATTATTTTAATAGTCAATTGAACTTAACTCTTTAGAAATGCAAGAAACAACAAATAATTAACATATTGAAAATTATATATAAACATCACATCAGATAAAACAGGATAATGCACTTGTATGTCTAATGATTAAAAGTATTGCAAAGGGGGACACTCAGTGTTAAAAAAGTTCATTAGTAATTAACAACCACAACCACTGTTTGTCAGTTTGTATTCTGTGATGACTTGTATGTTGTGATGCTGGAAGCTAACTCACTGGTATTCCAAATACCAAGAGGGTCAACTTAAATGAACAGGTTTTGGTGACACTCCCAGTGTAAGAACAGACAACAAGAAAGAAGTAATTAACTATCCATTTCAGAGTAATTAACTACTGAAAATCCTTTGAAAAGCATCAAAACAATATCAGTTACTAAAAACCTAGTGAGCAGAAGTGGGACATGAGAAGAAACATTGTCAGAAGATGAACCTCTTAGTTCAGAAGGCACGCAAAGTAGACCATGGTAGAGCTGTCTCCCTAAAATGCAGTCAGCAAGAACGACCTTGGAGTGAGGGCTTGGGGGGGATGGGCGGTAAAACCATCACCAGATTTTCTTTTGCTGATGGAAACAGCCTCAAACACAGAAAAGAAACAGCCTCAAACACTATGTAGAATTGTAATGCCTGAAGTATGGAACTATGAAACTTGGAAGTCATTAAAAATGAAATCAAATGTCAAAATCTAGGCCATCATGAGCTGAAATAGACTAGAATTGACTATATTTAATCAGAAAACCATATAACTTACTGTACTGGCAACAGTAATATCAACAGTGATGGTATAATATTCATCTTCCTAAATAGTATCTGAAAACTAGTCTTTTTTTTTGACATCACTGCCCTCAGGTGGTGGGAGTAGGAGGTCCAGCCTTTGCTCCATGGAGCTGGAATTGAACCTCCATCCCAGTGGGCCGCAGTCCCGCACACAAACACTACACCACCTGGGCTCAGTCTTGAAGACTAATCTTAAAGTGCAATGCTGTCTATAATAAGATCATGTCTATCTGCATTTTGGGAAAACCAATAGAAGGAATTATTATTTAAATTTATGCACCAACCACCTAACCTAGTGAAGCAAAAATTGAAGAATTCAACCAATCTTCAGTCAGAAATTGATCATTCAATCAAGATGTATTGGTAATTTTTGGAAATTGTGATGCAAAAGTTTAAAGCAAAAAGAAAGGAACAGTAGTGGGAAAATATGATTTTGGTGATAGAAATGAAGCTGGAGATTCATGAAGGAATTTTGCAAGACCAATTGTTTGTTCATAGTAAATGAGTCTTTTCAGCAACACAAAAGGTGACCATGCACGTGGACTTCTCTAGATAGAACAGATATCAAATTGATTATATCTGTGCGAAGAGACAACATAGAACTTCAATATCAGCAGCTAACACCAGGCCAGTGGTGACCTGTGGAACAGGCCATCATTACTCATATGTAAATTCAGGTTAAAGTTGAATTAAAGATAAGCAAGCCCATGAGAGTTAAAATATGGCTTTGAAAATACCCTGCCTGAAATTTGAGAACACTCCCAGAAGAAATTTGATGCATTAAACACTAAAGACTGGAGATATCTCGAGCTGTGGAAGCACATCAAGAACATTAAACAAGGAGAAAACAAAATGTGTGAATTGTGATGAGTTGTATGAACCCCCAATAAAGTGATTTAAAAAATAATAAAAGGAAGAAAAAATTCAAATATATGTCACATGAAATTCTCAATCCTACAGTAGCTAAAGCAAATGGAAAAAAAATTAAGTCAAAGATTTTTTAAAAAATCATTTTGTTGGGGGCTCATACATTGCTTTTCACAATATATAAATACATATACTGTGCCAAACACCTTCACATGTTGCTACAGTCATTATCCTCCAAATATCTGTTTTTCCACTTGAACCCTTGATATTAGCTTCTCATCCTTTCCCCTACATCCATGCTTCCCTCCCGCACCAACCCTCAATATTTTATAAATTATTATTGTTTTGTCAAATCTTACACTGCCCAATATCTCCACTCGTCCACTCCTCCAATGTCTGTCCTCCCTATAGGAAGTTATGTGTAGATCCCTGTAGTTAGCTCTCCCTCTCTACTTAACCTATCCTCTACCCATCCAGTAGCTCTATTCTTACTACTGGCCCCAAGGGGTTCATTTGTCCTGGGCTTTCCGTATTTCCAGTTCCCATCTCTACCAGTGTACCTCCTCCAGTCCAGCTTGATTCGTAAGGTAGAATTTTCACCATGAGAGTTGGGGGTAGGAAGCCTTTAGTAACTAGAGAAGAGTTGTGTGCTTCATTGCCACCTCACTGCACCTTGACTGGCCTGTCTTCTCCCCACGACTCCTCATTAAAGAGGGTGTCCAATTTTCTACAAGTGAGCCTTGGGTCCCCACTGTGCTCTCCCCCTCATTTGTAGTGATGTGATGCTTGTTCTTTGATGCTTGATATCTGCTCCCTTCAACCCTTTGAGCTCACACAGACTAGTGTGCTTCTTCCATGTAGGCTTTGCTGCTTCTGAGCTAGGTTGCAACTTGTTCACCTTTAAACCTTTAAGATCCCAGATACTTTATCATTTGGTAGCTGGGTATCATCAGATTCCTCTGTTCTGTCTGCCTGTGCAACCTTTTTTCTTCAGTGATCATGTCGAGAGGGTGGGCACATAATGATATTATTTTTGTTCTTTGATGCCTGCTACATGGTCTTTTCCACAACTCATGGTCATACAGGCTGGTGTGCTTCTTCTAAAGTGAGCTTTGTTGTTCCTGGGTTATATGACTGCTTGTTCACCCTCAAGCTTTTAAGATCTCAGACTCTATATCTTTTGATAGACAGGTACCATCAGCTATCGTCACCATGCTTGCTCATGCCCCCACATGTCCTCAGTGGTCATCTCAGTAAGGAACATACACAGTGATACATTTTTTCCTGTTTGATGCATGAGGCCTGATCGTTTTGATATCTCATGGTCATGTTTTCCATGTGGGATTGTTGTCCTCCCCCTCCCACCCCATCCCTGAGACTGTCCATGACCCCATTCCTCTCCCCTCTTCCCTGCATCCCCCAGGAACCATCGATCCAGTCATTCTCTCCTCCTCAATGTCCATCCAGAAATGCTCCCTTCTTGATTCGGTTCATTTTGGGGGTTCAGACCACATTTCTTCTCCACTATGTGGCCCCCAAAATGTCCCCTGTCACTGTCTGCTTAGGTAGGGAGATAGTATGACAAGTCCTGCTGTTTTCCCAGTCCCCCCTATGGCATAGGTCCTCCCAGGGGCTTAGTTCTCTGGACATTGTGGGCAGGGATCAGACCAGCGTGGGAACCGGATCGGCTCTCTTTCTCTTCCTCTGTGTGCACCTGTCTCCGGGTGGGTGTGGCATTCTGGCCCCTCCCCCAGCCTGTTCTCTGCCTCATCCACTTCCAGGAAGTCGAAGATTTAATAGAAAATTTAAAGGATGGTTTGAAAAGACAAAGTAAAATATTATAATGAAATATTCAAAGACTTAAGAGTTGGAGAACTGAAACAAAAGAACACACTGCATATCTTAAACAGAAGGAATTCAAGAAAAAAATTGAAGACTCAAATTGCAATATTGGAGTTACTGTCGGCTGAATATTAAGTAATGAAGGAAGCATCAAAAGAAGATGCAAAGTAGACAGAGTCATTGTACCAAAATAACTAGTCAACATTTCATCATTTCAGTAGGTAGTATATGAGCAAAACCACATTGAAAGAATTAGCCAAAAAACAAAGCTACAAGAGTTAATGGAATAACAATTGAAGTGACGAAGTACTGGAAGTACTCCTTAATGTATACCTGGAAATTTGGAATATAATTACTTTGTCACTCTTCTGAAAAGTGTTGACAATTGCACTCATTTAAAAAATGGTGACCTAAAATAAATGGCCACAGAGGCAAACAGAGTAGAAGAAACAATGGTGCCCAGCTACCAAATGATTGAATATCTGGAGTCTCAAAGACTTGAAGATAATCGAGTCACCATTCAGCGCAGAAACAGCAAAGCCCACCTGGAAGAAGCACACCAGCATGTGTGATCAAGAGGGGCCGAAGGGAGCAGGTATAGAGCATCAAAGAAAAAGGATCACATCATTACGAATGAGGGGGAGAGCAGGGTGGGGACCGTTGGTGGGTAATTGGTCACCTTTACAGGGGAGTCATAGGGAGGAGACAGATCAGTTAAGGTGCAGCCGGGCAGTGATAATGCATACAAGTTTCCTCTAGTTCCTGAAGCCTTCCTCCCCCTCAACCAGCATGGTCCCAACTCTACCTTACAAATCCAGATGGACTGGAGAAGGTACATTAGTAGAGGGGAGATCTGGAGATATGGGGAAACCAAGATGGATGAGCCCTTTCAGGCCAGTGGTTAGATTGGAACTACTTGATGGATAGAGAGAAGGTGGGGTAGAGAGATGGAACCAACTGCAAGGATCTACACATAACCTCCTATCTGGAGGACGGGCATCAAAGCAGTGAGTTGAGGGAGGTGTGGGGCAGTGGACGATACGACAAAACAATAATAATTTATAAAGTATTGAGGGTTGATTGGGAAGGGTGTGCAGGGGAAGGGGAAAGGATGGAAAAGCCAATACCAAGGGCTCACGGGAAAAGGTGGATGTTTGGAGAATGATGACAGCAGCGGGTGTGCAAAGGTGCTTGGCACAGTATTTTTATTTATGTATTGTGAAAAACGATGTGAAAAGCCAAAAAACAAAGCTACAAGATTTTTTTCACAAAGCTATTGTGAAAAGCCACTAATAAAATGATTTTTAATTTAAGAAAAGATAACACAAACTTGTCCTTAAAAAAATGGTGACCTAACACATAGTGCAAATTTAGAATGTGTTGCTATCACATGCTAGTGGCATTTTTGCAACAATGATTGCATCAATACATTGACATAAAGAAGTCCGAAGTTCAGGCCAGATTTAGAAGAAAATATGGAGCAAGGGGTATCATTGCTAATGTAAGGTCAATTGTAGTTGAAAGCAGAAAATACCAGAGAGATGTTTACTTGTATTTTATCAACTATGAAAAAATCATTCAGCTGGGTGGATCATAATAAACTATGGGTGATGGTACTGAGAAGAATGGAAATGATAGAACACTTACCTGTGCTTATGCAGAATCTGTACATGGATCAAGAGCCAATTATGAGATCAGAACAAGGAGATATTGCATGATATAAAATCAGGAAATATGGAACCAATTTCAGGGATCTACATATAATCTCCTCTCTCTGGCATAGACAACAGGGAAGTGAGTGAAGGACACATCAGAGAGTGAATGATATTAAAAATTAATAACAATTTGTAAATTATTAAGTGTTCATCGGGGAGGGGGAAAGGGAAACATGGGGAGCTGGTATTGGGGGCCTAAGTGGAGGGAGGATGCTTTGAGAGTGATGATGGCAACAAGTGTGCAAATGTGGCCTGCATACAATTGATGTATGCATGGATCATGATGGGAGTTGTATGAGCACCCATAAAAGGATTTATAAAAAAAGGGAGGAGGAATGAGGAGCTTATACCAAGGGCTCAAGTAAAAAATATTTGCAAATGAATATGGAAACATGTGTACAAATATGCTCGTTATAAATGATGTATTGAATGTTATAAGAGCTGTAAGAGCCCCCAATAAAATCATTGGGGAAAAAAATCAGGAAAGGTGTGTGTCAGGATTGTGCCCATTATTCAGACTTATTCAATCTGTATGCTGAACAAATCATCAAAGAAGCTGAATTCTGTGAAGAATGTGGTATCAAATAGGAGGAGAGCTTACTAAAGTCTAGTGATATGCAGATGGAAAAACCATGCTTCCTGAATTTGAGGATTAAAGCACGTGGTAATGAGCATCATGGATTACAATCCTCAGAATGGATTACAACTCAAAATAAAGAAGACCCAACTCCTCACAATTAGACCAATCGTTACCATCATGATTAACAGATAAGAGACTACAGTTGCCAAAGATTTTATCTTTCTTGGATGCACATTCGGTGTTCATGAAAGCAGCAATGTAAGAAATTGAAGGATGCATTGATTTAGGTCAACTTTCTGAAGAAGACTGCTTTCAAGTATTGAAAAACAGGATGTTGAGAGCTAAGGTGTTTGCTACCCAAATCACAATATTGTCAAGGGCTCATATGCATATGAACGTTGGACACTGAATAGCCAAGAGGTCCAAAACCGAAAAGATACATTAGAATGATAGAGTTGGCAGATAAGATTGTAAGTACTATGGGTTGCCAGAAGAACAAGCAGCTATGTTTTGGAAGTATAGCAAGAATGCTTCTTAGATGCAAAGATGGCAAGACTTCGTCTCACATGCTGTTTTCAGGTTATCTATAGGTCAGTCCCTGAAGAGGTACATCAAGCTTGATAAAGTAGAGGGGCAGCAAAAGAGGGGAGGTCCTCAACGAGATTGATTGATAGAGTGACTGCACCATTGCTTTGAACTTCTGAGCCACGGTGAAGATGGCACAGGAGCGGGTGATGTCTCTCGTGTTGTACATGGCGTTGCTGTGTGCTGGAGCTCACTTGATGGCACTGACCAACCACAATCCCAGACCAATAAGAGTAGTGTCCTCAAGGATGATAGTAACGGAAATGGTGCTGGTAGAATGGAGATTATGAAATAGCATATGAATTCTGAATATATTTTGAATGTAAAGGTAAAAGGACAAATGTAAAAGCTTATAATATTATTTATAAAATCTAATCTAAACTCACAGCCACAGAATTGATTCAGACTCATCATAACCCTAAAGGACGGTAGAATTGCCCATTTGGGTCTATAGTGTGCATATGTTTACAGGAGCAGGAAGCCTCATCTTGCTTCCTCTAAATAGCTGATGGTTTTGAACTGCTGACCTTCTGATTTGCAACCCCAAATATTACCTACTGTGTGACCAGAGATCCTATAGATTGCTTTTAAGTCATATTTTCAAAGTGCTTGCAAAGTTTAGACAAACATGAAAAAATGTAATTAAGCTCTGAATTTAAGATTAAAAATGCTAGTAAGTATAAAATTTTTCATATAAACTTCTCATGGTGACATTTGAGATTCTCTCATTTACTACCCTCTATTAAAATGTTTCTTTGCATTAAATGTCTGTGTACAACATCCTAAAATGACAAAATGACAAAAATAAGAATTTGAGAGGTGGTAATCCCTCAACCCTTCTATAATAGATAAGTAAATGTTCGTCTGTCACTGCTTATAACAACATTTTCTTAACATTTCATAGAAATAGTTACCTAGATGCAGAATATATTATGAATAAATATCTATTGAATCTTGTGCAGTTTTAACATAAATACTACAGAAAGGCATTGAAATAATATTGCAAAACATACAAATCTGGTATTATAATGTACATTGCTAAGTGGTTTTTATAAAGAATAATTGTGACCTTTAAAGAACGAAAAATTCATCTTTAATGGGAATCTTTTTGTCTTAGGTTACAAAAGACTCATTCAATTCATAACATTAAATAAAGTAAGTTGATATTTGTAAATTCACACCTAAATCCACTGCCATCGAACCACTTTCAATTTCTAGCAATGGTTTATGAAACTTGGTAGAAAGCTCGTCTCTTATGTGGTGGCCAGGCTGGTGAGGTTGAATTACTGATCATTCCGTTAACAAAGCAATGCTTACCCAAAGTGTCACCAGTTACCTTCTGTTACTCCAAAGTGGTCATGACATAATTATCCATCACTTGCTAGGGTAGTTTAGAGGGATGACACTTTTAGAGAGTTAAATGGAAGGACATTTTTCTCAACTTCAATTCATCTTTGCATGGATTTAGAATACTTTAGCTACTTTAGAATATACGTAAATTCGGGCTGAGCCCCGGTGGTGTAAGTGGTTGAGTGCGGGACTGTGGCCCATGGGCTTGGTGGTTCAAATCCAGCAGCGGTTCTCAGGAGCAGCACTGGGTCGCTCCCATGACGACCAGAGGACAATGATGCCCACATAAAAAAATAATATACGTAAATTCATCAGAAATTAGAGGTTGGCACCCTCTGTATACCTCATCCCATAAAATCTCTTCTCATTAAATAATTTACTGCCACTATACTCAGTGTATGAAGGAAAATAATTGGTATTATAATTACTAAGTTTTGCTGTTAAATTTTAGGGGGTATTTTTTGTTTTAGTTTCTTTCTTTCTTTTTTTTTGTGGCATCACTGCCTTGGGAGTAGGAAGGCCAGCCTTGCTCCTGGAGAGCTGCTGCTGGATTTGAACTGCCAACCTGGTGGGCCGCAGTCCTGCACACAACCACTAGGTCACCAGGGCTCAGCCTTGAGGGTCTTTTTTTTTTTCTTTAATTTGGTTTGGTTTTAAAGCTATTCAGCTTTTCAAGTTTCGCCTTCATCATTTGTGCCCTTGGTATCATGGCTAAGAAATGCTTCACCAGAACAAAGCATGGTTTACTTCTGTGTTGTACTCTAAGAGTTATACAATTATACCATAGGACTATGATCCACTTTGAGTGATATTTGTGTGTGGTGTAAGGCAGGGAATCTGTCTTCATTGTTTCACATATGGATAGCCAGGTATCCTATAGTTTGTTGGAAAGAGTATTTGTTCATTGATTTGTCTTAACTCCTTTGTCAGAAATTAATTGTCTATAAATGCTCAGATATGTTTCTAGATTTATAATTTTATTTCATTGATATATTTATTTAACAATGAAAGTTCTATAATATAAATTACTTTTAACTACTCCTTTAAATGTTTGTCTTCTTCATGATTATTGTGGGTTATATTCAAATTTTTATTTTCATGTCTTCAATGCAGACATTTTCAAATAGTTAAACTTCCCAATTTTATAGAGAAATTTATTAATCTGTGAGACCAAAAATTTAGAAAATATAGCTCTTGATATTGGTGTCCCAGATATGCGTAACCCATGACTATGAAATCTTATCCTGCATGAGGTTGCATGGTGCTGACAAATCCAAGACCCTACACATGATTCTGACAAGATATGCTGCATGACCTTAAGCCTGAGGCATTCACCAACTTTGTCAATTTTTCATTTTATAATTATAGGTCCAATTGAGCTTTCCATTCTTCCAAGGAGTAAAGCCACTCATGACCAAACAGAGCCATCAGAAAGACTGCAAGTGCAGTTCATTAATAGCAAGCCTCAGGTGGCAGAAGAATGGCTGCTTGATCACTGGGAAAGGGAAGTGAGTGAACTCGCTGCACACTGAAGTGCTTTTACTTGTTCTTGGTCCCCAGTTTTCTCAGCAGTTATCATTATAGGGTGACATTTTTAGATAGTTAAATACAAAGGCATTTATCTCAACCTCAATTTATCTTAGATTGGATTTATAATACTTTAGCTAGTTTAGAATATAGCTAAATTCATCAGAAACTAGAGGTTGGTCCCTTCGTACACCTCACCCCATAAAATATCTTCTCACTAAACAATTTACTGCCAGTATACTCTTTGTGGAAATCCCTCTTCTCATTATAAATAGCTGACAACTTTAAAGGATCTAATTAATCCCAGGTTATACCTGAAAATACAATCTTTCCACCACAGTGGATTTTACTTAGTAAAAATGTTTAAAATAAATAAATAGTCTCCTGGGTAAGGTTTCTTGGTTCTGAAATACTCTCCCAATTCTCATTAACATTCATTAAAAAAAGAAAAAAGAAGCTATCAAGTACAAACAGCTGAAAACCTCTGATTAGGAGGCTATTCTCTTCTGATTTGGTGCCTGTGTTAACAATCTTAAAGGGGATGCAAATTAGTTTGGAAATCATTTATAACTTACGTTTCTGAAAGATTAAATACTCGCTGCGGATCTCCATTCTCAATGGCATATGTGATTGGGTCTCCCTCTCGATCAGTTGCCTGAAGAAAAACAACATCTTTCAATCGTCATCATTGATACGCCTGTGTAGCTCCCCATTCAATCCAGAGTAGTGAAGAGGCTTGAAGCTAATGACACATGCTATCCATGATACTCTTATGTGTAACACAATTTTTTAAAATGGTGTTAATACATAAAAATAATTTCATGGTTGATCCCAGCTTCTCTGAAGCTAGTATCGAGTTGCCCTGTTGGTGTACTTGACTAAATGTTGGGCCACTAATCACAAGGCTAGGAGTTCAAACCCCACTACCTGCACTGTAGGAGAAAAATGTAGCATCTTCTATAAATATATTTACACTTTTGAAAATCCTGTGGATCGGTTGTAATCTGTTGTATAGAATTGTTGAGTCTTAGTCAACCAGATGGTAGCAATTTTGGGGTTGAATGTAGAAAGATCATAATAATGAACAAAAGTAATACCTCCTGAGTGTATAGAAAACATCTGATAGGAATTATATAATGATTTTATAAAGTTCATTCATTTTGTTATATTTTATACATCTACTTCTATAATTTAGACTAATTGAAACATCTCTATCAGCTGCCATGATAGATTGATGGCTAAAAGTCTTTCCTGGATTACACATAGCCTAGGGTCCAAAACTAGCTGAATAATCACAAGGAATATTTGCTCTGAACCAAATTTGGTGACAGAAGTTTTGCAGGACTAGTCTACCTTGGCCTCAGGAAGATGCCTCCTCTGTGACACACCTGCTTCCTTCACAAGGCTCCCATGACTTCACAGGCTCCTACTTATAATCTGAATCTATTTGTGACTTCTTATTTCCCATTGCTTATCTGTCCTCATCTAGAAGGCATGTTTACATTCTGTTGCTCCAAAAGTGGTTTTTGGATCACACTCGTGGTAAACTTATCTAATGTGTAGCTTTAAAAAGCAACAATATTCTCTAGGCCAGTGGTTCTCAACCTTCCTTATGCTATGTGTGACCCTTTAATATAGTTGCTCATGTTGTGGTGATCCCCCAACCACACAATTATTTTCATTGGTAATATAATTTTGTTACTGTTATGAATTGGATGATCCCTGTGAAAGAGTTGTTCGATCCCCAAAGGGGTCTCGACCAGCAGGTGGAAAACCACTGCTCTAGGCCAATACCCTGTCTTGAATTTCAGACTTATGTCAAATTAGTTACTTGAATCTTCCATTGAGGGAATAACAAGCATCCACAATTCAAATGTTCCAAAGCCCCAAATTGCAATGCACTTTGTACTTTGGAAAAATCTTCACTCTCGACGGCTAGTATTGAAATGAAAATTACTATCTACTGCTTTCATTATCTTTATCATCTCAATTAATACATGAACCCTGTTTTTCTGCTAGCTGACACCATGTATCTTAATGCCAGACCTACATGCTAAATAGTTGCATATGTGGCTAAATATTTGCTTATGTGACTGAACTCCTTCGCTATCTTCATCTTCTCAATGTATTGTGACTCCAGTTATCTTTGTTATGTCCTTTCGTCCTACCTGGCATTTTCATTGCTGTTACAGTGACCTTTTGTTTTTCAGATCAAAATATTGTTTGTGTGTGCAATGATTATGGTATCCTCTCATGCACAAGAGTAAAATGAAATAATAATATGTTCCGAATTAAACAATCTTGACTGAAATCATTGAAACAGTTTGAAATATTTAACTTAAATCTAATATTGAAGTGTTAATTTAATTATAATTGTAGCCTAAGACTAGAAAGTAAGAAACAAAGCAATTCAAATAATGTACTCAGTGGATTTGCCAGAAAACACTTGATATTTCTTCCTTTGTTTCAGATCTTTTTGAAGCAAGAATAAACAAAGAAGATAAAATTAAATTGCAATTAACAAGACCCACTTAACTAAAAAATAGCATGGGATTTTTAAGAGACAAAATATCACATATTATCAGAGACTAGATTTGATAATTAAAAAGCTGACTCTGTACTTTTTCCAAAAAATCCTGAAGGCAAGGGACTGATAACCAAAATGTTGGCTGTTAAATGTATCAGCATCTTCCTGGGAGAACAGACCTGCAGATCATTCCCCACCGGAATGGTTTTGGAATAAAAGGAAGTTCACTGTATCATCTTAGGTTGAAATCAACTGTACTATACCCAGCAACCACAATCATTTCCAGCTTTTATATTGTCACATTCTCATATCAGATGATAGATGGATGGCAAATAGATGAATGATAGATGATAGGAAAATGGTATAGCTAGATAATACATAGGTAGGTAGGTAGGTTGATGATCGATAAGTAAATAAATAAGTAGATAGATAATATATGTGTAGAGAGATGACAGATAGATAATATGTAGATAGGTAGGTAGATAATTATAGATGGATATTTAGATAATAGATACATAGGTAGATAGTGATAGATAGGTAGGTAGGTAGACAATGATAGTAGGTACATAGAAAATGATAGATGATAGAAGAAAGATGATAGATGGTAGATACAGATAGATAAATGTTTGATAGCTATAGATAGATGATGATAGATGATAGATGATAGAAGATAGATAGATAGATAGATAGATAGATAGATAGATAGATAGATAGATAGATAGATAGAGTCAGGTATCCTGTGTGTTTAATGCTCGGTTGTTGCTGTTTTGCCTTCCTTGAGAAGTATGGCTGCTTTTTTTTTGTTTGTTTTTAAAAATCATTTTATTGGGGCTCATACAACTCATTATCCCAATTTAGACACCCATCCATTGTGTCAAGCATATTTGTACATTTGTTGCCATCATCATTCTCAAAACATCTGCTTTTGACTTAAGCCTCTTGTATCGACCAGCTCCTCATTTCCTCCATCCTTCTCCGCCTCACTCCCCCCTGATAATTTATAAATCCTAATTTTTCCATATCTTGTACTGAATGATGTGTTCCTCACTCACTTTTGAGTTGACTGTTCCACAGGGAGGGGTTAATATATAGATCCTTATAGTGGGTTCCCCTTTCTACCCAATTCTTCCCTCTACCTTCTCAGAATTGCCTCTCTCAGCATTGGTCCTGAAGGAATCATCTGTCCAGGATCCCACATGTTTCTGGTTCCTATCTGTACCAGTGTGCATCCTCTGGTTTATACAGATTTGTAAGGTAAAAGTGGGATCATGATAGTGGGGGCGGTGGGGGTGGAGAGGAAGCATAAAGAACTAGAAGAAAGCTGTATGCTTCATTTTTGCTACAATGCACCCTAACTGACTTGTCTCCTTCCTGTGGCTTTTCTCTCAATGGGCTTTGTGTCTGCACTCCATACTCCCCCACATTCACAATGATATGATTTCTTTTTGTTCTTTGATACCTGATATTTGATCCCTTCAACATCTTTTGATCACACAGGCTGTTTTTCTTCCATGTGAGTTTTGTTGCTTTTGAGTTAGATGGCCACATGTTTACCTTCAAGCCTTTAAGACTCAAGATGCTTATCATTTGATAGTCAGGCACCATCAGCTTGCTGCACTATCTTTGCTCTGTACACAATTGTCTTCAGCAATCATGTTGAGAAGGTGAGCATCATAGAATGTCAGTTTAATAGAAAATATGTTCTTGTATTGAGGGGGTATTGAGTAGAAGCCCAATGTCAATCTGCTACTAGATCTATTTCCCCATAATCTTATATAAATATGTTTGTTTTTATAAGAAAAGAAGCCTGGAGCTTCTCTCAGGAAAGTTGGGGGCAGTTAATCACATGGTCTGTGCTTTAAACCCATCTGTTCCTCCTTGGGAGAAATATGTGGCTATCTGACCCATAACGATTTACATACAGCATATTCAACAAAGAGCCAGTTACATTCTGGCCTATAAGATCACTGTGAGTCAAAAAAAATTTTGATAGCCATAGATTTTTTGTTTTATTAATGACTCTGAGTTGTACAGTGTCTGATTTTTACTTATATCAAGTTAGAAGAAATGCTTTTTAAGCAAGAAATCTCTGTGTACACTATTATATAAATTCAGCTTAATGTTGTATTTTTAATCTCTCAAATTACCTCTAACATTTAATCATTTGAGAGTCTTGAAAGCAAATTGAATATTGCATAGTTTTTGTTTATAACACTCATTTTGTTATGTGAAAAAACTAATAACAGAAGAGAATTCACAATACTTTTTATCATATTGATTACTTCCAGCTCCTCATGTATTTTGAAATATGTATTCAATTTTATCTGTCCATTTAAAAGTCTCAAACTTTAAGAATAGTGATTATCATAGTTTTCCTACCCTTTTCTTACATGAGTTTAAGTCCAGATTGGTAAATTGAGTATTTAATAATCAGAAGAATTTAGACACTGTTTTACTGATAAATGCTTAACAATTTATTGTCATAATTAATAAGGATAAAGTTAATCTTTGTCTAATTTTTGCTTTATGGAAAAAATAGCTTTAAAATTAAAATGCCACGGTTGGTCTAATCAAGTGACTTAATTGCATTTTTATTTGACTCACCCATTTTACGAAAGCACCCCAAATATTTATTAAAATGGACCAAGTGCTTGGACACTAGAAAATAGAAATTTTGGAAAAGAAAACAAATCTTCTCTAAACTAATATTCTGTTCATGTTAAAGACGAATACAGCCATCAAATACCATCTGGTAGAGTGCACTTTATGAGCACAGAATGATTCTACACATTTCACAGTGCATTAAGACAAAGTACCTGCCCTTAGGGACTCTAAAATAGATAAAAATCAACGCATTTAGATGATCTTTTCTCTTCCCAGTTAAGCAAACAAGTTCTGATTTATGTTATTAAACTGCTTGAGAGCAAGAGCTAAAGCTTTCCATTCAGTACAATGGCATTTCCAAAAATAAGTTTCTACATCCTTGGGGATAAATTGCCAAGCCTTTAAAAAACTTAACTTTTATAAATAGATTTAAATATGGATGAATACATGCACTCTGTTCATTTTAAAATATTCTGCCAGTTATGACTGCTGGATAAAAGTTACTTCACAGTAAAATGAGTCAAGTTAAAATTCTATTATTTGAGTTTCAAATATATGCACCATGCTTTTATTTATTTTGATTTTGTTTTTTCTCTTCTAAAATACTTTATTTTTTATTGATAGGAATATATAGCTATACATACACAATTGCAACAATATTTATATGGACAGTTTAAAAACAATGATTAAAGTATTCTTGAAGAGTCCTGGGAATCAATGGTTATATTTTGGGCTGCTGTTACATAGTCTGCTGTCAATTTGAGACTGTTAAAAGTGAAGGGTGGTGGGTTAGTCTGTCAATCAGGTTGCAGCTTGATGACCTCATTTGGATGAAAAACAGAGATAAATAGCTCACCGGAGGACAGATACTCTCTTACTCCCTGCAGGACATTAGACATTCCAGTTGACAAGCCACATGGTGCTACACTGAAGAAGTCAGAGCCCTGGAGCTGGAGGAGGTACATGGAGGCCCATGCAAGTGCTGAGAAGCTCCCACCACCACTGGATCCACAAGACTTTCCATCCACTGACCTGTGATCTTCCTGTATTCATTGTCATTGTCTATGTTTGTGAGTCGGAAGAGGAATTTATAGACTGGTATCAAAATATATGGCTTAATATTGGACTTATGGCCTGGATCTGGACTGGCCTGGGATTTTTCTTAATATACAATTACTCTTTTATATAAAGCTCCTTCTTATACATGTGAATGTCTCTGGCTTTGTTTCTCTAGTCAACCCACACTAACACCTGGTGGTTAGCAGCTTGAAACACAGGGGCAAAATGCAGTTAGAAAGAGCTGCAACCTCAGAAACCAAAAGGGCAGTTCTACCTTGTCCTATTGGGTCCCCAGGAATAAGAATGGACTCGATGGCAAAGAGTTTGGTTTCCTATTATTCCTCCCACACTAATAGGAATTCGCAATCTCCTAAGATTTCTACCTAATTTTCCTGCTGCTAGGTACTGTCAAGTTGGCTCATTGAGATTCTTTGCATAATTGGACAGCACACTGCCATTTCCTACATCATCCTCACAATAATTATATGTTTGTGCCCTTTGTTACAGCCAATGTGTTCATCTATTTAATAAAAGTCCACTTTTTCCTTGAATGGCCTTTGAGTCACTTCATATTCATCTCATGAAGAAGAGAACGAAACACTACCCAGTTCTGTTGCACCCACACAATTGTAGTTATATTTGAGCCCATTGTAGTAGCCACTGTATACATTCATTTCATCCAATGATGTCTTCATTTTCAACTGACCATCTATTTTTCTATATTTTATACCCTCCAGGAAGTATTATTATAGCATGTCCAATGAATACGGAATGAAGTATCACCAGTCTCACTTCTAAGAAAAATAAATTTGCTTCACTTCCTCCAAGACCAACTTTTTGTTCCCTGGACAGCCCATGGCACTTCCAATTTTCCTCCCCAAACCACTATTTGAATGTTTTAATTATCCTCTGGTCTTTTTAACTCACTATCCAGTTTTCACATGCTTTTGAGAGAATTGAACACATGCATTTGAAAGAATTGATCCTAGTTTAGTTCAGTACATTCAAGTGTTCAATCTCAAGGAGACATCTTTGCTCTTAAATACTTTAAATAAATCTTTTTCATTAGATTTGTCCACACAAAATGTTGTTTGATTTCTTGAACTGCTCCATCCATAAGCTTTGGTTGTAAATACAAGTAAAACAAAATCCATGACAATTAAAGCCTTTTTTCCCTTTATCATAATGTGGTCTATATATCCAGTTTTAAGTATCTTTGTTTGATTTGAATTCAGTTGAAACCCGTAATAAAGAAAATAGTCATTGATCTTCCTCAGCATTGCCTCAAGTTCTCTTGACTCTCAGCAAGGAAGGTTGTGTCATCTGTGTATCGTGGAGCGTTAATGAGACTTTTTTCAAACCTATGACACATTATTATCCCTACAGCCCTGCTTCTCAGAATCATTTACTCAGCATATAGGTTGAATAAGAATGGTGAAAAGATACAATCCTTATGCATGTCGCTTCAGGTTTTAAGCCTTGATATACAAGATTCCTTGTCTGTGTACAGGTTATGCTTTAACACAATGAAGTTCTTGAATTCCTGTCAATATATTATTTATGATTTATTAGGAAGCACACAGTCTAATACCTTTGCATAGTCAATAAAACACAAGTTAACTTCTTTATAATATTCTCTACTGTCAGTCAAAATTCATCTGGCATCAGCATTAATAATCTTAATTCCAAGTCTTTTTCTGAATCCAGCTTGAATTACTGGCAACTCAATAAACCTCTATGGCAGACTGTTTTTGAAATATCTCTATCAAGATTTTGCTGTCTTTGATATTAATGTCATTGTTTGATACTTTGAGTTTTGTCAGGTTACTCTTCATTGGAGGGGGCACAGATATTCCCCTCTTCCAGTCAGTTGACTAGGTAGCTTTCTACCACATTGCTTGGAATAAACTCTGAGTGTTCCCAGCATATCAGTTTTTGAAACATTTCAATTGATGTTTAATCAATTCTTGTGAGTAAAAGCCAGATCTTGCCTTCTCTGCTACACAAGGAGAAGGAGAATCCATTTCCTCCTCTAGAAATACCTATTGCCATAAGTCAGAGGTCTGATCTGCCTAGCCCCTCCATCCTCCCTTATCCTCTTCTGATGTCAATCATTCATCCCCTCAACATTACCTTTCTGTGGGGCTTAATCATCCGTTGCAGTGGTCACATAGAACTCACAGGCAGAAATTATAACTATGGAAATTTATTAATGAAGTTAATACGCTTCAACAAGGCAGGCCAGTAAACAGCAAAAATACAGAAATGATCAGTAGATACTAGAGATTCAGTCACTAAATCACCCACAGTAACACTTCTCCTTAGTCAATAGCAAAGTCTCTTTCCAGGTTAGGCCAACCAATGTTGTCATTCCTTGATCTTTACCTGCATGAGCCATGAAATTTACCTAGTGCTCTGCCTCAAAAATCTCATAGTCTTTGTTTTGTTTCTTTGTCCTATCTTATGGTCTCCTTACTTCATCCTCTGGTCTGGACCTGGCTCCTTTGCTCTGTACCATGGTCTCCAAACTATAGCCACTTGTCTCAGCCTCAAACAACTCAAACAGAGATGTATAAATGCTCCACTGGTGGTCCTTCTTCCTTGATGGCCCCCAGAATTCTCTCTATTCCTCTTTTGGGGCTGACTGTCTTATTTGTGCTGTGTTTTTTGTCTTTTAGCCAACCATACCCCCCAAAAAAGAGCCATGAGTTGGTAAACACCCTCTAGTAAAGTGGAAGCTTAAATGTACCCCCCCTTAATTCTATCCTTTAACAGAACCAAGAATGCACTTCAAAATAGAATAATAATTCCTGACCTAGAACTGGCATTTATAGCACAAAAAGGATTATGGCTGGAAGGACTGTATTAATTGACTTCATCTCAGCATGGAAACTTGGTTTTACTAGTTCTTTCAGTGGAGGCTAGACTTCTTTCAGTACCATTGGGTCTTGAACACACAGTATCTTTTGAAATGAATTAACCTTGGCCAATTATTTTTCACTCACAGACACTAATCCTTCGATCTCCTTTAAGTGTTTCCTGCATCATTCATTATATTACCAATTGAGTCCTTCAACATTGCTAATTGAGGCTTGAATTTTCCTTCGATTCTTAAAGTTGAGAAATAAAAACATGTTGGTCATTTTTAGCTAACTCCAGATCTTTGAAAATTTCAATATAATACTTCATTTTGTCTTCTTGGGCTTTCCTTTCAAATTTTTCTGTTATTTTACTTCATTGTTTCTTTCATTAATTTTAAATACTTTACGAAGCAAGTTGCAAAGTGTCTTCTGACATTAATTTTCTTCCTTCTCTCTCCCTTTCTTTTTTATAGTTTTAATGACATTTTACTTTCTTTCTATATAATACTCATGATGCCATCCCCAAACTTTTGGCCTTTGTTCATTTGTGGTCAGTGTGTTAATTTTTTTCTTGAGATGGTCGGCAAATTTATGTGTGATATATTAAAAGTTGTATTCTAGCTCTAATGAAGTCCTTTTAATTTCCTTCAACTTCAATGAAAACTTGCATCTGATCAATTAAGAATCTGTCAATAATTGACCATCAATTATCTTTTTCCTGAAGATTTTGATGCTTTTCTAGCATCAATTCCCACATAGGTAGTCAATACGGTTCCTGTGTATTAAATCAGAAGAGATTCACAAGTATAGTTGACAATCATGTTGTTGGAAAAAAGGTATTTGCCATAGAGAAGTTAACTGACATGAAAAATTCTATCAAGTAATCTCTAGTTTCATATCTATCAGGAGACCATATTTCTAAATTATTTTCCCTCCTGTTTGTTTCCCATGATTACATCCCAAAATCCAATATATTTTTTCATTTTGATTGCATGTTTTATCAATTTCAAATGTGAATAATAGCGTCTTTAACTGGTTTCTCCTTAGATGTACAGATTGTATCCTATCACATTCTGTATTGTACTTCAAAGTCATTCTGGATGTGTTCTTTTTGACAATGCATGCAAAATCTTTCCTCTTAAATACCTTATTCTGGGCATGGTAAACCATATGACTATCTGATACAAAATCTTTCCTCTTGAATTCCTCATACTGGACATGATAAACCATATGACTAGCTGATGCAAAATGGCAAAGGCAATCCATTTCAGCTAACTAATGCCTGAAATATCATTCTTTATGCATTCCATTTATTTTTAAAAAGTATCATTGATTGGAAGTTAATACTTATCATATCATTCCATAGTTCAATCATGTCAAGCAGTATTGTACAATTGCTACTACCATCAGTTTCTAAACATCCTTTTTCTCTTTTTCCTTCTTCCAGGATTCCTTGACATAATTCTCTTTTACTGCTGCTAACTGAACCACTGTATACCACCCGCTCCCCTGGAAACCCTTTTTCTACTCACTGTATCTCCCTATAGTTTCATCAACTCTGGATTTCATATGCCAAAATCCCTCAGAAAAATGTATAACACAACTTCAAAAGGGTTACCCCCAATGACATAACACCTCTGAAATAAACCCTAATTTCAACAAACAGAAAAAGAAAAAAAGTACAGAAAGTATTGAAAACCAGATCAGATCCAGCTTTCATCAGAGGAGGACTCAAAGGGCAAAGTTTTAACTGTTCAAGTCAGTGCATCCCTTTAATAATTTCTTCTATACTCATCTCTCCAATAAATTCTGTTTAGTAACCACTTTTCTCCCATTCCTCAATTATGATAAAAGGGAGATCACTGGAGGGCTATTTCCTACATACTTTCCACTTGACTTTCAATTTCCCCAGACTCATATTTTATTCATCTATGCTCTAATTATTAATATATATTTGCAGCTGTTTCCTCTCACTGAGAATAGTGCCCTACCAGCAAATGAAAGTCTAGAAAGCTTTGTTTGATCAACCTCCCATAACGTGAACTTGGCATTGACGAAGCAATTCTTCCACAGCTGCACTTAGAGTGTTTTCTGTTCCAGACACCACATAAAACAATATCCTGCTACTCTTAATAAGATATTCAGTGTCTAATCCCTCAGGAGTGGGCCTTCTATTCCTTCTTCCTGATCCCTTCTCAGTCTGGACCCTCTGCTGAAACCAGTTCACTACACCTGATCCAATTGGGATTTGGATTACCAGTGGTATGGCTTCTACCATCGCACCACCATGTAAATCTCATTTATAAGACTTTTGAAAGCACATAGTCCTCAAGGTTGGCCATATTTTTCTAGCTAAGTTATGCTATTGTTTGGTTTTAAGAATACCTGAGAGAATGCTTTTGGTTGGAATTATCCAAATTATTTTAGAGAAATTGTGTCTTCATAGGTCTAAGATATCTGAATTTCTTGACATAGTGAAAATCTGTAAATCATTTTCATCCTTTTGATCAGGAATCTTTTAGAGGTTCTTACATCAGAAACATTTAGTAGCGGTAGTCAGGTGCTCTCTCGAAGTTCTGGTATCCTGGCAATGTAGGCGTTTTTTCATGATGACAACCTGTCTTACATTCCATACACTCCTCCTATTCCTGACTCAGCTTATTGCACATGTTGTTCTAGGTGAATTGAAATCACATCTTCTACCTCTGAATCAGATGTAGTAGATGATGTTTGAAGTTCATTCAGATAAGGGATATTATTAAAGAAGCTAATTTAGTAGGCGGCTAATTTTTTAGGCTGTGGGGTAAAATACAAAGCTAAAAGAAATAAAATATGCATCTGTTATCTACTAATTGTGAAATTTGTGAAAATTTTTCAACTTATTTATGTTCCAGGGACCCATCTGTGGTTTTGAAGAAGACTGAAACCTCACTCAAATTAATGTTTTGTATGATTGTTATATAAAATAATCCATAAACCAAATGTAACTTGAAGCATAACATGCACTTACTAAATGTGTACAATTTATGTCAATATTTCTGATACTTTGAAAAAAAATGTTTTTGTGCTGTATCTTCGGGCAGCTAATTTGGAAACCAATCAGTCATTTTCTCCAAAAGATAAATTTAATTGTGGTGATGATTAAACAACTTTGTTTATACTAAAAACCATTCAATTGAACAGTTCATATGGTTAAATTTTGGCATGTTAATTGTATCTTAAACAAGTTGTTAAAAATCAAACAACAATAATTATCCCAGGAATATGATATCCTGAAATTGTGTCTTCATTCAGTTTCGATTTATTTTTCCTTGGGTTAATGAACTTCCTTTGATTTCAGGCATCTATCTGCCAGTGAAACTTTGAACTCCACTTGGTTAGACAACTCATCAGAGACTTTTATCCTAGGGGTACTAGGCTAGTATCAGGAAAGCTAAAGAAAAGACAAGATATTTCCGACCATAGGATAGCTAGCTCAGTGAATGGCTGGAATTATATCTTTAGGAGAAATGCTGACGCAGAGTCTAGTAAAGTGAGTCAGCTTTCATTACTCTCAAAGAAGCCAAGCAGTACCTAAATAGAAGGCAAGGAAGGCTCGCTGCCTCTAAGACTGAGAAAGAACAAACAATATCAGAGGGAAAAAAAGCAGACTTCCTACAAGTGGCTTAGGATCACACAAACAAGCCAATATAAAAAAAAATAGAGAATCCTGGGGAATATCTTATCTACTAGTGAAAGTGTAAATTTGATTATTAACAGTAAAACTAAATGGAAACAAGTGAATTACTTAGTATATTGTGTTACTTCTAGTTGTGATCCATATACAAGAAATTGAAATTGTTCTCAAATTTTATTGAACATAGAGTTTAAATTTTAGATGAATTAAAAGTTTATGTATAAAAACAAGTATATAAAAGATTATTTAATCAAATATAAACATGATATCTAGGCAAATTTATTTAATATAAAAATCTTATTGAAGATTAAAAATCCTGAGTTAATTAAAATAAAGATATGTTTTATGATAAGAGCTTAATACTTTGTTTTTTCAAGAGATTTTTGTTTTGGGAAAAGCTGTCTAGAATCTATCTATCTCTAGGAACCTGAAATTAAATGTTCACATCAGAATTAGTTATAATTTCCATCATTACATGTATTGATGCTGATATATTATTAAATTTTTATTGAATTCTGTACTAGACTATTTATTTTATTAAAAACAATAACAGCAATATATTGGTTCTGACATACTAAATGTATTCAATGACCTAAATTGCTCTTTAAAAATCTGCTGTCTCCACTTTGTGATTGCATTTCATTAGCATCATAAGCATATGAATACTTCCTGAATTTCTTTCTGATTTTTTTTATATAACTCATCACACACACACACACATACTACACACACATTAATTGGTACTTAGCAAGAATCATCTGCAAACTTTCAGGGTGTGAACTGTAACCTTGTTCAGAGGACAATCAAAGCTGCATCACGAAACTCTAAACTCATTGTCACCTGGTCAATTCTGAATCACAGCAAACCTGTAAGGCAGACTCCCCGAACTCACTGCCCCTTGAGGTTTTCACATCTATAAATGTTCACAGAGTTTCCAGAGATTTGGACCAGCTTCAAAAGAAGATATAGAATAAGTAATATCATTGCTCATGTCAGATGGACCTTGGCTCAAAGCAAAGATGACTAGAAATATATTTACTTGCATTTTATTGACTATGCCAAGAAATTTAACTGTGTCGGCCATAAAAATCTATGAATAACCTTGAGAAGAATGAAAACTCCTGTAAACTTCTTTGTTCTCATTAGGAACTTGTACCTGGATCAAGAGCCAATTGTGTAAACAGAATAAGGGAATGATTTAAAATCAGAATAGGTATGTGCAAGGATTGTATCCTCTCAACATATTTATTCAATCTTTATCCTGAACAAATCATCAGAGAAACTGGCTTAAATGAAGAAAAATGTGAAATTGTGGTTGAAGGAAGATTTATTACCCTGGGATATGCAGATGACAGGGTCAAGCTTACTGAAAGTGGGGAGTAATTGAAGCAGTTATTGATGAAGATCAAGGATTGCAACTCACTGTAAAGAAAACTAAAATTTTTACAACTGGATTAATAGATAGCATCATGATAAATATAGAAAAGTTTGAAGCTGTCCAGAATTTTGTCTTGCTTGGATCCACAATGGAAATAGCAGTCAAGAACTCAAAAGACAAATTGCATTAGGTAAATCTGCAGCATAAGATCTCTTTAGAGTGTTGAAAGTCAAAGATGTTAGTTTGAGGATTAAGGATTACCTCATCCAAGCCATGATATTGTCCACTGTCTCACATGCACATGAAAACTGGGCACTGAATAAGGAATAATGAAAAAGAATGTGGAAGTTACATAATCGCCTGTCAACTTCAGTGAAGGGGTGGAGTCTAGCTTGTCAATCAGGTCATAGTGAATGATGCCTCTGTGTGGGCATGACCTTATCCTGAAGATTCTCGAAACTCTTCTCTTCCTCACTGGAGACAGGACCATGTTCTTTGCTTCACATTCTGTTGAAAAGTCACACGAAGCTGTGCTGATTGTAGCCATATTCCTGGAGTTAGATGAGCCACATGGAAACTGTGCCAGTGCTGAGTTACTTCCATAAGACTTTTCACCCACTGATTTGTAATCGTCCTGCTTTGAGCATCACTGTATGTGCTGCATAAGTCTGTAGAAGAACTTATAGACTAGTATTGGACATATGGGTTAATATTGGATGTCTGTGCTAATATCAAAGTTATGGAATTGATGTGTAGTGAGCTGGGATGTTTTCTGAACATACAATTACTCTTGGATATAAAATTATGTCTTATACACATATAAGAGTCTCTGTATGTGTTTCTCTAGTCAACCCAGAGTAACACAAAATGTTAATATATTTGAGTTGTGGGGCAAATTTTATTGAAGAAACCATGGACTGCTCAAAGGACACACAAATATATCTCAGAAGTTAAGTCAGAGTGTTCCTTGGAGGGAATACTGGTGAGACTTCGTCTTGTATAATTTGGACTTGTCAGGAAAGACCAATTCCTGGGGAAGGATACCAAGTTTGGTTAGGTGGAGGAGCATCAAAAAAAAAAGGGGGAAGGCTCCAAGGGAGTTGAGTTGACACCATGGCTACAACAATGGGCTCAAACATGGGAGCAACTGTGTGGGTGGCAAAAGACTGTCCATGTTAACTCCTGATGTGTTTAAGAATGCTATGGGTCAGAACTCAATCAATGGTACCTACCAACAACAACAATAAATCTTCATGAGAGCAGCCAGACTAGTCTTTCGCTAACAGGTTGGTTAGTGGGTTCGAACTGCTAACCTTGTGTTTAGCAGACTATTATGTAGCCCAGTATGCCATTAGAAATTCTCAGAGGGAATTGAAAATCAGTAAAAATTATGACAGGAATCTCTGTTTATAGAGCATTAATTCAGATGAATAAGACATCTAAGGATGGAAGATAAGTGTAGTCAGGTCAGAGCTTCAGCACGATCATGGGAGTTTCTACAGATATCTAAGTAGGTGGCAGATTATTATAGTCTATCATAATACAGGGTTATGCCTGTGACTGGGTTGGTGGCTGTCAAGTGTGTAGTGCCAGAGACTGAGTGTCATAAATAGACCAGGGAAGCTCGGTTCAGGTAGTGGTGGAAGTGATCAACACAGAGAGTGAGAAAGTGAATGTGATATTATAAGCTGAGTAGGTAAAGAGCGAATCTCTTGGCAAAACATTTTCCTAGATTCCTGATATAGGATGTTCAAAGTCATTTAGACAGAGTAAGATATTCATATCATCTGGAAAGGTATATGAAAGCCAATGGAGATAAGCCAGGCTAACATGAATATGGTCAAAGCGGAGGTGGCGGCCTGGTGTGGTTTTAGATTCCAGAAAGGGTTATGTGTGCATTTGTAAAATCAATCTGCATGATTCACAGTTCAAATCTACCAGTCTCTCCTTGGGAGAAAGATGAGACTATCTGCTCCTGAAAGATTCACAGCTTAGGAAGCATAGGTTAGAAATAGCAAGTATATGCAACCCAGGACAAGAGTCACATAATTATATATTTTCCTTTTCTTAATTGATTTCTCCAAAAGGAAAAAAAAATGTTCCTTTTTTATCTTAAGTAAATTGTTAACTTAATTCCAGATCAATTAATTCTTAGTAATTTAGTATGGAAATAACGTGGTCATTTTACAAGATCACCATGAAGTCTTATTATTTCCTCTGGATAACTTGACAGCTATTAGCTTTTTATTGAGTACCTTTCAGTATCTCTCATTTTGTTCCTTTCTATTTATCCAAATCTCTGGGAAATAACAGCATTTGCATAGTTGGCCTTTAATCAACAATGACTGGCAATATGTAAAGCAACACACAACTTCAAGGCATGCAATAATCTCAGCTTTATTTATTAAACAAGAGTGAGACTCATTTATTGCCAAGTTACTAAAGGTAACACTGAGAACTGCTATTAAAATGCGAGTAGTTATCAAGTAGTGTTTGAACCAATATTCTACCTTCAAATTCAGAATTCAAAGTATTTTTTCTAAATGTTTAGTATTTAACATTTAGAAGGAGCAGTCTAGTTTAATTCCATTCAGTTAAAAGGAGAAAAAAAAGCAGGCAGACAAGAAAGAACAGATTTTCATGTCACACAGTAATAGAAATTGTAAGCTTTTTGAGGGAGGAGCTGGTGGGGGTACTATCCAGGAGTTTGGTGGGAAGTAAATGAACATTTTCATTTTCTACTACAGTTAGTAATCTTTTGTTGAAAGGTCGTTTATAAGGAGCAGTGGAGCTGTAGGGAGGTCCATACTTGTTCCACAAAGTCTGAATAAAAGGCTAAAGATAGAATTTGATTGTTTTATAAAACAGGAGAGAATCCTCAATGGATTTGGAAACAGTGTGATATTGAAGAGAAAAGTGGAAGAAAGAATTTGTTGTTTCGTTGTCTCTCCTGATAAGATGTTCAGAGACCAGGAGACAAAATCGACACATTGCCATTTCTAAGGAAAATTCTGGCTGCTCTTCTTCCAAGACAGCCTTGTTTAATCTTCTAGGAGTCTCTAGCACTTTCAATATCCTAATTTTCCATGCTCTGGGAGAGCTGCTGCTGGACCAAGCCAATGGACCGCAGTCCCGCACTCAACCACTACACCACTAGGGCTCAGCCCCACTCTTCAACATTTTAAAGAGGTCATATATACCTCATTTTCTGAATGAAATACATCATCTAATTTCTTGACTGTTGCTTCCCTGAGTAATGTTTGTGGGTCCAATAAAGATGAAACCCTGGACAACCAAATATTCTCTTTATCACGATGTTATCTATTTGTCAAGTTGTGAGACTTTTTGTATTCTTCAGAATTGATTATAACCTGCACTGAGCAATAAATTTGAAATCATATTTTAAATTATTTCCTACTCAGAGCTACAACATATAACCGCATATATACATGCAATACCACAGCACTTGTCCTGAGAATTCTGCTGAAGTGTGTACTAGATAATGGAAGACACTAGGGTACTTCCTCAAACAGTCAGAAACAGAAATATGACCTAACAATCCTTCAACTTGCTATACATTCTAAAGAAGGACCATGTTAATCACAGTACCATGCACAATATAAAAAGGATGCAAATAATCAAAATGATTATCAGTGGAAGAATGGTTTGCATACACACAATGGACTATTATCAAGCATTTCACAACAAGCATGAGCCTGGAAGACATTAGGCTGAGTGAAATTAGTCCATCAACAAAGGATAGTGACCAAAGGTCTGTGAATTCATATACTGGCATCATCTTAATTCACTTTGCCATTGTATTCCCCTCTCCAAGATTGACTTTGCCTAAAAATATATCCATGAATATTGTGGCACAAACAGAGATGACATGATGATAAAATTTATAAGACATAACTAAACACTGTTAGGCTATCATTTCTCGGTTAGGGAACTCCAGACCATCATCTTGAGAGACATAAAGGTCAATTAACATAGCACTATCCACAAAAACAATGTTCTACATCCTACTTCAGAGAGTAGGAACAATCCTGTGCAGCCATCTAAGATCAAGCTATTGATTGCTCCTCATCCTGAGGAAAGAGTGATGAAAAAGGGACACATACAAACATTTATGTATATCAATAGACTAATGAACCATGTGAACATTAGTCACTAAGACTGACACCTGAAACTATAGATAAACCTGGATTTCACTACCAATGTCACTGAAAGAGATTACTATAAATGTCCATGATAAAGTTGGAGAAAACTGTTAGTCAAGTTTCAGAATCATAAAGGACATCATACTTATCTTTCATATAGAGACTGGTTATTGAATGAGAAAGATCAAAGAAGAATGAATATATTTGGCTATAATTTGAACATATTTGGACATAATGGCTATAATTGTGGTGCTGGCAAGGAATATTGAAAGTGCCATGAAGTGCCATAAGAACAAGCAGCTTGGTCTTGGAAGAAGTGCAGCCAGCATGCTCGTCAGAGGTAAGGATGGTGAGATCTCTCAGATATTTGGGACACATTGGTTTGTACATCAATGACAACTCCCTAACCAAAGTTTATTTCTTTTGATTGACATAAAAAGACCCCCCAAAAGAAATATTTGTTCATGTAAAATATTTCTTAAAAGGTTATATTTATCTCTGTTCATATTATTAAGTGCTTGTGGCTGTTCTTGGTTCATAGCAACTCTATATGTAACAGAAGGAAATAGCACCCAGTCCCACACAATCCTCACATTTGTCTTTATGTGCTAAACGAGTGATGTAGCCATGATGACACTCCATCTACTTGAGGCCTGTACACTTTTTCATTACTCCTCAAGTCAACACAGTATGATGCCATTCCCCAGGGGCCATTCTCTTCGGATGACATATCTAAAGTGCTATATGTCTAGATATAATGAACATTCCTCCCTTTTCTCTAAAATTCTATGACTGATTTAGATATGATGACTCTCAGAGATTAAATTTTTTTCACTAAACAGAAAAATTGCAATATCACGAGTAGAAAAGGGACTGACATGAAGATTATGGTGCCAGAGTTAAGTGCAGAATACAAAAATCAGATAATGTCTATCAAAAAAGGTGAGGTTTGGAGTCTTAAAACTGTTATAAAACAAGTGATCATCTAAGAAATCAGTCAGTTTGTGCAGAAGAAACCTCATCAACCTTGGTGTAATAAAAGGCTATTTTAGAAAAACTTATGATCAGAAGGGAGACTGTAATAGAACTCAAATTCTAGCCCTTATTATGAATTACAGTAGGAGCTTTAACTCCATGGCAGTCTTAGCATACATTCAGTCTTCATAACGTTCTTTCTGCCAGGAATCAGCCACATGACAGCAGTTTTGCCCTCAGGCAGGTATGTTTGAAAGTTAAACACTCCTTTAACAAGGCTGGGAAAGAGCAATTTTGCCCCCAGGCAGTCAGGGGGAACCACTTTTAAGGCAAGGGCCATTTGGATATTTATAACAACATTTGTAAGCCATACAAAATTGTCAACTTTAAAATAAACTTGCTTCATTGCATCAAATATTTAATTAACTCACCCCCAATGTGAATGTTGGAATTCCCTTTCTTTGTTGCAGTATGTGAAATGAACTGGTATTGATTATTTCATAAACCCTTTACCTGCTCTGAGGGGATCTGTGGGAACTTAGTGCATCAGGACCATTTGTCATTAACCAGATGACCAATGGGCCCCCAAATAAATCCTGGTAATTTTTCTAATCTGCAATTGTGTCTGTACTGCAATCAAATCCAAACTCCCTGTCATCAAGTTAGTGCCAGCCACCTCATAGCAATCCTTTAAGACTAAGCAGAACTTCCCTACTAGTCTCTGGTAATGTTAATAATGAGGGCGATAGAAACCCTCCTCTTTCTCTCTCAGAGCAACTGGTGTTTTTGAGGTAGTGACCTTTAGGTTAGTAGTCCAATGTGTGACCACTAGGTCACCAGGGATCTAGACAGTGATAGTATTAGGTAACTAGAAGCAGAAACCAGGAGTTGTCCCTCTTCCTGCCATGGCCTCCCTACCCCACCCCAGCCCCACGCCCTAAAGGCCAGAAGACATAGAAAACTCAGGCCCCTGAGTCAGGAAGCCAGTCCACCTGGGTAGACCCCAATCTAGGCCAGGTAGACTTAATTCAGCCCGGGAGTTTCAACCAGCACAGTGAACCACAACACCTCCCAGCCAAGGCCCTAAAGGCTGTAACTTTGAGACCACCACTGTCCTTTTCAGTGGCCCCTCCGAGGTTCTGCATGGCCCCCAAAAGCATTTTCCTTCCCTCTGGTTTATGTTCAATTTACCGAAATGCCTGAAACTGCTTCCAGCCGTTATCAAAACCCATTTGGATCACAAACCAGGCTTTGGCAAGAATTCTCTCATGTGAGGCCAAGGATGGAGGCATTTCCCACCTGAGAAATCTAACAATAATTTTTTATGCTGCCCATCATTACTTTAGATGATTTCTTCTAATTTCTACTATCTATTAAATTAGTCACATGTTCATGAATCCTTTAGATACCATGATGGCATCTTGCTGATAATCTCCCTTATTTGAATGATTTATCTTAACCTTGTATTTGTTTTGTTCAATATTTAAAAAGCTTTCTAAGATGTATTTGAATTTATAATATTTTCTGCCCTAGAACAAGAAAATATGTTCCTTTGACACAATTGCCATTTGGGTTCAGGCAAGTCTGTGATGTGACTTTGTCCTATGCATTTATGATCTTTAGCATATTTATGGCCTGCACCCAGAAGATGTCAACAGCAGCAACCTCTGAACCCCATTGTGAAAACCAAAAATATATTTCGTAGGGATGAGTACATCTCACTTTAATGAAACCACTACTTTCCATTATTCTCCTACTTTTCAGACACACACTGAAAGAAAATCCTAGAATTACTACCATTGAGACCATCCCATTGAAAACTGAAGCTATATGACCCTCCAATAAAGTGATTGTGGCAGTCATGTGCTTATGTTAATTTTATGATTGAAATGTAAGGGGTGGAGTCTAGCCTGTTAACCTGGAGATAGCCACTGAGTAGTCAATGAGGCCTCTGTGTGGGCATGGCTTTCTCCTGATAAGTCTGGGAAATCTCGCAATATTTCCCTCATGAAGATGAGAAGCTCTCTCCCTAGTTGTTGGGAGTTAGTCTCAGAGATGATTAATCACGGACAAGACAAGCTGGCAGCATCCAAAAAGCTGGAGGTGCTGGTGGAGAGCCCACACAGCCTTGCCCTGATGGAGCCAGACCTCTGAAGCTGGAGCAGCATGCTGTTGTTGGACCCTGAGCCCTGGATGTGAGGAGCCATGGGGAGAGCCCTGCCAGCTCCGGAATTCTGCATCCACTGACCTATGACTTCGTGAGTTGGAAGGAGACTTCATAGACTGATTTCGGGTCTATGGGTTAATATTGGGCTTATGACTTTGGAATGGACTGGACTGCGTTGCCTTCTCAGTGTCACATTCCTTTGGTATATAAACCCTTTCCTCATATCCATGTGTCTGAAATTTGCTCCTCTAGTCTACCTGGACTGACACAGTGATCTAAAAAAAGAAAGAAAAGAATGATGGCAACAAATGTACAAATGTGGTTGGTACAATGGATGGATGGATTGTGATAAGAGTTGTATGAGTCCCCAATAATATAATTTGTTTTGAAATAGTTTTTAAAATAAATAAATGAATGAATGAATGAATAAACACTGAAGCATGTTTTCTTTCCTATCAGCATTCCTGGGACTTTTGCTATTTAACCTCAAAATTCATTTACTATTCTCTGTACTCTTCCAATACTATACAGATTTGCACTGTGTTTTTAGGCAAGAGGAGACACAAATTCTATTTAACACAGAATTTTCCATCACCCCTAAATTTCTCCCTGTTAGAAACATGAATCAAGGCATGATAGGAAGTGTGGGAACCTAAGAAACTAAGAAACTGGATGTAAACAAACAAATTCTCTATGCTCATACTCTTTAGGTTTGGAAGGCTGTCACAGTTAAGAGATAGAAATGACTCCAGATCCAAATTCCCCAAAGATTGATACTTTAAGGATGTCTCCTACTTGTGTGTAGCTGCTCATTATGTGCCTACACGTTGTCCAGTCAAAGAACAATCCAATTGTCTGTTTCATGCAAAATTCCACCAACTCCCTTCAGATTCTGATCACAGATTGTCCCCTGGAGGGAGTTCAGGAACATCCAAAGTTAAGCCCCTGACTTACTTTAGTACCTGCCCACCCTATTATGCATGTGCCTGCTCATAAGTAAACCTCATGATTATATAAGCCATTTGAAAATACATTAGATGAACTCCTAGGCCCCCTGGTTTGTCTCCTTTTCCCCCCAACCCCGCCCCACCCCAATTGCACAAGCCACTCCTCAGGACCCATTCAGTTGTGGGGCTGGATGCCACAAAGAAGTAAAAATATACTGTTCAATTTGGAGAAGGCTTTTTGCAATTAATGAGAACTAGAAATAGAAGCTGGAGGATCAGGAACCCAGGAGCCATTAGAGCTTCATGTGAAGTTTGAAAACTAGAGGTGTATATGGGGGGGAGGGAGGGTTTTGATGAAGTATTTAGGCTGTTTTCTTCAGTTTACATATTGACAATATTTTAAGCTTACTGGGAAACAGAAAAGAACAAAAAAATGTCTCATCTCCTCAAATCCTGAGGTCACAGATTTTGTTCCTGATTTCAGCACACTTTGCGACCTTAACAAAAGTCGTGAGAATTGCCACAGAGAAATAATTCAGGAAACTTGGGGGCTTAGAATGTCACTTCACATTCCTTAAAAATTGAGATGGGATGTATCCAAAATGAGAATAATTATTAAAATCACCCTAACAATTGTAATGGGCATACATTATATATATAATATATATTATATATGTGTGTGTATACTTAAGAGAAGTATTTGTTATTATATTCATTGTATAAAAACAGAATCTCAACTGCCAATGATGATTTGTTTTTTTAGAATCAAACAATAATAAATTTGGCAGCTTATAACCCGCATTTCATCTCTCTTACTTTTTTTTGCCATATCCTTCCTGAAGGAGAAAATATTGTTGCAGGTTCATGGGCCCCACTATGACAGTCAGTGTATCTTAAAGCCCAAATCACTGCCATTGATTCAATTCCAACTTCCAGGCACCCCCGGTCTGCGCCATGGCATTTTCCAGAATGCAAATCTTGATGGGAACAGACAGCTACAATATTTGTCAGGACACAAGGCGCACTTTTTTCCTGAAATGGCGATTGTGGGGAGGGGGGATGAAGGTGCATCTTATGGTCAGAAAGTGTGGTACCCCAGAAAATTTGTTTATGATCCCATGCGCCCGCTTACTGTCCACTGCCATTGGCATGCTGTGAATTGCTGGGTGGTAGGGGGAAGTCCCGCCTCCTGGAGTTTCAATGTCAGTCAGGTCACATGATGAGCACAGCGCAAGCCTCCTCTCATTTGTTAATGAAAATGATGACGGTTCTTAAGACCATTGAGTTGACGCTGTTAAATATTACCATATTTTTCTTATTTTAATAAATATTTTAGTATACTGGTACTATTTGGTTCAGAATACTTTTTTTTCTTGTGTTCCTTCTCCAAAAACTGGGTGTGTCTTCTGGTCAGGTGCATCTCATGGTCCTGAAAATACGGTACATCTTTCTCCATTCGAGCTGCTAGGAGGGTCAGATGTTTAATTTAGCAGCAAAGTGCTTTAGTCACTGTGCAATCGGGGCTCTTTTCCTCTGTATCTTAGCAAAGTATAAAACTGCTCGAGGATTCTACCTGGGTTAAGACAGGTGATCAATGGTAATTTTTGTTTATTTGTCACCCATATACTGAAGAAAAAAAAAACTCATCACAATCTGGTCCATTCATCGCAACCCTATTAGGCAGAGTAGAACCGCACCTTCTTTCAAGACTGATTTGTTTTGTCCTTTAATATTCTGATCCAGCACCACAATTTAAATGCATCAATTCTCTTTTTGATTCAGTGTCCAACTTTCACATGAAATGAGGTGAATGGAAATACCATGACAGAGGTCAGGCACACCTTAGTTTTCAAAGTAGCACCCTTGTTTTCCAACACTTTAAAGAGGTCACATATAGCAGATTTGCATGAGACCATGAGGCATTTCCTGATTTGCCTGTTGCTTTAGTATCAATTGTACATCCAAGTAAGAAGACCTCTTCGACAGCTATAATCTTTTCTCCATTTATTATGACTTTACCTATTGGTTCAGTTGTGAAGGTTTGGGCTTTCTTTATATTGAGTAATCCTTGATCTCATCAGCAAGATTTTCAAAATTCCTCTCACTTTTAGCTAGCAAAATTATGTCATCCACATAATACATGTTCTTAGGAAGCCTTACTCCAATCCCGATGCCACATTCTCCTTCATATAATCCAGCTACGTTGAGTATTTGCTCACCATACAGGTTGTTCTGTGCAATACAATTGCCTATTGATCCATAGACAGGTTCCAAACAAACCCAACTCACTGCTATCAAGTCAGTTCCAACTCCTAATGCTTGTACAGCTTCAACTGAAATGCAGCTAAGTTTTCTGGAATTCTCATTCTTCTCAAGACTAAATATAATTTGTTATGATTAATTTCAAGAAGTACTTTAAGGAATTTTATATAATCTAAGTAGCAATTCATAACTGAAATGGGTTTCTGTTTAATATCAGAAAGATCCCTTTGTTTTCTAATTGGGAGTATCAAAATAATAATGACTATAAATGCTTAGCATAATTCTGGTTGATAAGACAATTCAGATAACATTCAGTGTTTACACTATTATCATTAGTAATAATTACTATTATTAATTTATAATTAATCAATAATTATTTGATTTCTTAGTTCAGGTGGTTAGGTATCTTCTAACCATTTCTGACTCACAATAAACCTGTGAACAACAAAACAAAGCACTGCCTAGTCTCATGCCACCCTCAAAATTGTTATTTTTTATATTATTGTTGCAGCCTCTGTGTCAATCCAACTCGTCAAGGGTCTCATTTTCACTGTTCTTTGACCTTCTTCTACACATAGTGTCCTCTTCCATCAACTGCTTTCTCTGTACAATATGCTCAAGGTAGGTGGGATGAATTTTTGCCATCTTTGCTTCCTATAAGTGTTCTGGCTATAATTCGTCTAAAACATACATTTGATTACCTTTCTGGTAGTTCAAAGTAATTTCAATATTCTTCACCAAAACCATAATTCAAATGCATTAATCCATCTCCTGTCCCTCTTATTCATGGTCCAACGCTATATGCATATTAGATGATTGAAAGCATCAGAGTTTGAGAGAAGATCCCCTCAGTCTTCAAAGTGACAGGCTTACTCTACAACACCTGAGTGATCTTGTATAGCATATTTTCCCAGATGACTTAAGTCCCCCATTTGTAAAACTGTAACGATGATTGTATAGTTCTTTCATTTTATTTTGTTAACTGAGTAAAGTTATTTGCATTGATGTACATTGTCATTCAAAATGTCTTTGTCATTGACAATATCTTTCTGTGCAAAATTGGACAAATAGCCCTGTCCCACTGAGATTGTTTCACCATGTGACTTGTGATACCATTTGACTATTGAAAATAACAACTGTGGAGAAGAATAAAGCTGTACACTCCCATAAAGATTTTTAGGTTCAGAAATACAAAGAGGCAGTTCTTTAGTATCAATATACATCAGAATGGTCTTTATGGCAGTGAGTTTATAAAAAAAACATTCTGAGTCATATGAATTCCTTTGGTCAGTGAAATGTGAACAGATGTTACAGGCATTCTATCTGGGAAAATACAAAGATCTAATACGCATTTTAGGTCTCATCCCCTCTTTGACCTACATCCCAACCTCATGCTCCTTATAGTGAATATTGTTCTCAATAAAATGATTTGCCGGGTTCTAAGGCTTTTCCTTAGTCTGGGCTTTTGAGTGGGACAAAATGCAGCACAACCAGTGCTGACTTGCAAAGGGCACAGAATGACAAGTGGGGATGATAGCTTTTTTTTGGTGGGGAGGCATCACTGCCTTCTGGTGGTCATGGGAGCTACCCAGCCTTGCTCCTAGAGAGCCACCGCTGGATTTGAACCACCAAGCCCATGGGCCGCAGTCCCACACTCAACCGGTATGCCACTGGGACTCAGCCCACTGGGGATGATATCTTAAGGCAGCAATAAGTGAACTGTATGAAAACAAATAAACAAAATTGAAATGGCTTGAAGAGAAAGTGTGGAAACTCTTTTTTGATGCAGTCGAGATGGAAAATTATGCTAGAGAATGAAGAATAATTAATTGTTTTTGAAACCGCTATCTTGGAAAGTGAATTATATATCAAAAGTGACTCATACTCAAATGATTTCTGTGTGCCACCTGTAGATGTATAGATGGATTCTACATCCACCCTATGGTTAGCCACGTGACTTTTTTGGAGGGGGTGGGGGTGATATGTAGGATCATTGCGCCAATCTAGCCAATAAACACATGTGGGGTCAATAAAGTTGGAGTTTAATTGAAGGGCAAAGAGATAAATGGCTGAGGGAGCCTCATCTTTCTGTCTCTTGCTTTCAGATGATTGGACCAGTGTCCAGCTCCCTTAGCTAGTTCTCTGCATTAACTTGTGAGCTCCAATATCTGTGAGACTCTCAGTCCATGGCCTGTGTCACTACAGTTTGAAGTTCCCTCGAGCCCTGCTTCGCCACACTGCTGGTATACACATCACTTGAGCTGGAGACTATTGGACTCTGTCATTTGGCTAACTCTTAGAGAGCTGTCCTGCTCTTTGCTGCCTGTGGCTGGATTTCCTGTATTGCCTTACATATGACTCAGCTGTCTGTTTCCTTGACTTGCACCCAGCAGCCCTTGTGAGCTGAAGGACTACAAGTGTATTAACTGTCCATGGAAGTGGGTTGAACTCAGCCATTTGTACTGCTCTGTGGACTAATTAGCTGTTTTTTTCTTATGTTTTATACATATATATATGTATGTATGTATCTATTCCTAGATAGCATCTATCTCTATATCTAAAGTGTCCTGGTTCTGTTTCTCTAGAGAACCCTGCCTAACACAGGGGGAGTAGAGGCAGGGGGTAGAATATGGACAAAGTGTCCTTTGTTATCCTGGAACATGCAAAATAAGTCAATTTATGGTATTTTTGTCTCTCTTTTTGCAGATAGGAGCTTTTTCTTAGGTAGGGGTTACTTTATTACTCTAAAATGAACAGAAAATTATGAAAAATGAACCAGGAGCTCATCTGTAATGGATATGCTGAATGGATAAGAAATATATTAACTTTTAAATTGCTTAAATTTTAAAAGTGTGCTAGTGTGCACATTTACATAATATAAAGTAGTTATCCTTACTAATCTAGTAAATAAAGAGCTTAAATGGTTACCGTCTAAAAAATAAACATATTACACTTAGCTACTATTTTAAGAAAGCAATGGTTATAATAAAGATGAGTATGATGATTGATGACATAAGATTTCACTTCATGTTTAAGAATGGAGACTATGCAAATGGTGATCAAGGTGGGGTCAAATCACATGACCCATGGGCAAGGGTAATTTGGAACAAAGTAGTTCTCATTACAAAATGATCGAAATCTAAAGCTTGCTGTTTTTGACACTGTTCACAGTCTCATTTATTTATTATTTACTCATTTTTGGAGTGAGGAAAATTGATCAAAATTTCAAAGGGAAAAAGATGGAGGAAACTGTTAGGGTCAACACATTTTTGGTAATTGAAACTCTTGAAATATCTCCATACTCAGTGGTTTGCTGATAAACATTTTACAACAGACTCTTGAGTGCATGTGGGTACCCACATAGGTTTATTGATCCTCCATGTGTGCTAATTGATGTGACACACATTCTCCCAGACTAATTTTAAGCTACTTATGTGATGTTGCTGAATATGGAGTTGGAAAGCAATGTGCATAATTATTTCTCATGACCCTGGTTGAGTCTGATGGTAGCATTCCACTATAATAAGTTTTACTGAGAGGACAAAACTAGAAATAAATTCACTTTGATTCATATTCAGATAGAAAAATCTACTTAAGAGTGACTGCAGTCAGCTTAAGAGTTTGAAGAAAGTGAGCTATGGGTAACTGACAGGGACAGAACAGATGCTTCTGCTCTGCCTGCTAAGGGAATGAACAGAGAACCCTCTAAAAGCAGTTCTGAAAAACTAGCACCACAAGGACTGCTTGGCAAACATCTTCACCTTGAATCAAGACCCTAGTAAAACTCCTGAGCATGGACAACACGAGAAAATAATTCTGAATCTATCTACAATATACTGACCAAGAGCAGCAGTCAGATAAACCTGAAAGAAGGGCTGAAGGAGACACAAGGACAGACTGAATAATTAAAAATTTATTTCTAGATAACTTGACCATCTGCGGTGCAGCAACCCTCTTCCACTTGAAAGTGGCATTTAAAAACTAGAAGTTCCACCCCGCCAACCCAGCCCGCAGACAACGTCCTCATTCCAACTTGTTAAAGGGACTCTATGCGTTAATAAAACTGTGACTTTACTTTTTGTAGTTATGTGCCTGTGTGTGAGCAAGGCATATCTCTGGACCCTAAAAAAGGATTTGGAACTTGCCAGTTTCCCCCTGGGTGATAGCTTGGGTACTAGTTTTCATAGTAACATATTCATACTCTGTCAATCCAACATTCGGGGGTAAGAGGTGGTGGAAGTCATTAAACAACTTTTAACTAGAGAGAAAAGTGAGGGGCAGGATGCAGTGGCAAGGACTGTTGTCTGAACACAAAATCCTTTGAGATCAGCCAAAACAGATGGCTTAAGGGCCATTCAGTATATATCCTTGCAGTCTCGATCTCTCTGTCTTGAGCAATAAATGTCCAGCGGTTGGTGCTACATCTGTGAGCAGGATGCAGATGAAGAAACTGTGTGCAGCCAAACTACTTCTAATGCCTCCTCTTCTGATAACTCTTTGGAAGAGTAATTTAGTGGAAGCTTTAAAATGTAGGTCGCTGGTTCAAATTCAATCTCTGCTGATCGTGAACAAAAGTGGGTGGTTGGTGGCATCTCAAAAATGCCTTTCGGACGTGATCCTCATTTCTTCTCAGAGTGACTTTCCCTGCAATCTGATCTTTTTCCTTCATTTCCACCAGAAGGAGAGAGGGAACGGAAATCTCATGTCAGGTATATAGTCAGCCTTTGTGCCAGAGAAATTTGAGATATCAAAAAAGTCAACTCTTTTTCACAGACAGAAAAAAGATATAAAAAGACCAATTCTACTCACAGAATTATTCTCCCATAACATGATTCCTAGATCTTTCTGAGATTTATTGAAATTAAACCTCTGCTGTCCCACAAAGTAAAACAATTCCTAACATGAAAATGTAGTACATAAAGGAGTATTCTCAAAGAATATTTAGATGTTAAAAAAATAAAGTTTCTGGCCCCCTACTTTCTAATCTAGGATTTCATTTCGTCTTTTTTGGGGGTATATTCCTTTCATTTTGTTTTAGTGAATGAAAGTCATGCTAATAAAGAGTTTTTCATTTTAAAAATAGATTTGTATATTGGTTTTCCATTGTTATCATTATTGTAATTTCATAGTTTGTTTCAATAATTCTCAAGTAGAATTTATTTTCATGCTTTCTGATATATTTTTCAGTAAAAATGCTCAACATTCCCATACTTTTAATGCCTCCAAATTCATAAGTTTTGCCACATACTTTAATACTAAATGGACAACAAAACTAATCTGTGTCTAGTTAAGTGAACAAAAACTAACAATATATATAGTGGAGCAAAGACACCAAAAGCAGCTGGTATAGCCAAGCAAAATTAAGCCACCATATGATATTAGTGGAGTAAAATGAAAGGACCTATGTTTTGAAATTAATTTCGATTGGATTAACTGATCATAGGAATCACTTGCTGTTTTGGGGGTTCACTTCCAAGTCTGAAAATGAGGATGCTGTGCTTGATTATTAGTAGGCCTTTCTTAATATGAACAGGCAATAGAATCCTTATTTTGACAATATCAGAATTTGAGTGCAGAGGTGTCAATAATTCAAGTGAAAAACATTTTACCAGTTGTATTGACATTAGATTCACATCACATACAATTCAATAATTCAATCACCTTTTTAAAAATTACACAATCAACAAAACAATGCATGTTGGAACATTTTCTTCTTTCTTATGCTTGTTGTGATTAGCTCCCTATTTCCCTCCTACTTCTTCTGCCAGGCCATTTGTCCAGTTACTCTATCTATTTCCCTACCTTGGATCTCAGATACAAAAAGTCATACTAAGAGAGAGATTAAAAGAGCGAAAGGCCTCAATTGAAAAGAAAGCAGAGAGTTTTAAAACTAAAATAATTTTAAATGGGTCAGAAAGGAGATCAAATTATCAAATTTTAGCCTAACACTTTGTAATGCTTTCTGTCTGACAGCAAGGCAATCTGAGTGAAATGTCACTGGGCCTTGTACTACCTTATCTGATGGTAAGAGTGGATGAGGGTTTTTTTTTTTCCAGCTCAGTTACTGTTAAATCTTTTGCAAACTATATTCTGAATCCTATTTACCCTCCATTATAATTCTGAATTCTCACAACAGCAGTTCTGGTTTTTTTTAGGTAAAATCATAGCTCAATGCATGATCCTAACTAATTTTTATAGCAAGTGGCAGTTATTGACACTATAAGTAGGACAACTTGAAGTCATCTATACAGTTAGGAAAACCACCTGCCCTGGTCAATATGCTGTGGTTGAGGCTATATAAATGGTTATAAAAAAAAAAAGAATGAAGCTATCATTTTGCAGGTAACTTATATGTCCATGAAACTGAGCTACAGATGGTAATATAGTAAAATTGTATACTCATCATCTGAAAGAATGATGAAAAACAGCAATTATAAGCTTTGTCTATAGCCACAGATTGAAGTAGAGACTGCTTCAGAATTGGAATGCCCATCTTCCCCGTCTTTCCATCTAATGCTATTTCCCCTATACAACATTGCAGCTAAAATGAATCCTGCTGGACAAAGGGACCCAAGGCGGATAATAATACTCAGCTGCAGACTCTTTGGAGGCAAAATGCAGAACACTCAAGTGCATGTTTCCAATCCTTTCATTCTTTCCTGTAATGATTGCAGCTAATCCCTGCCAGCCAAACATTAGTTCTTCAATTGTGGCAATCAATAGAATAGATTAGCTGTGAAAACCCTTCATTCATATTACCCAAGCTTTCCTTTCCAGATGGAATTTTCATTCACGACAGTATATGCAGGCATGCAGATTTTTCTCTCTATGAAACAAATTCCAAGTCTCTAGTCTTCAAGGATGTAGCTGTAGAATTTCAGATATAAGTGTATATATACCAAGAGGCATACCTGTAGATTTAATAAAACAGCACCAATCCTCATGGCCTCACTAATTTCAAGGCTATACATCAGCTGTGGGAAGCGGGGAGGGCTCTGATTATTTGGAGGAAGCACTTCAATGTACACAGTGCAGATGGAGTGCCTGCAGAGAAAGAGAAGCAGACGAGGGTTAGAATCTGCCTGACACTTAACAATGGACTGCATTCATGATTTGGTTGTTGGGTTTACACTAGAGGACTTTTCAACTCTTGATAGAATATAATAAAATGATTCAGAGTAAAAGTGAAAAAATAAAATCTGCAATTAAAAATAATGTTCTTTATAAAATTTTCTTAGTCAAAGGAAATAAATTGATTGAGCATTTTTTCTCATAGAGATGAATAGTACAAATTTAAAAAGAACTTCTCAAGTAAAGTTCATACACTAACTTGCCTTGACAGCGAACTATTTTTAATGCTTCTTCAATAGCAAAATAAATGCATTCTGTAAACATCTGGTAATATGAGCTGCCCTGGGAGGACTTTGCCTATTAAACCAGTAAAGGAAGTATTAATTAAAATAAGCTATAAAGCAAAACTTGAGCTGTGTTCTGTTGCTAATATCAATGGGTTAGTGTCAGTGTGCATCAGAATCAGGATCATATAATAACCCTTTTGTGAAAGAGTTACCAGAACAACTAGATTTATGGATTTAAACATTTTCTTTAAAAAGCATAGTATGAAGAAGTTGAAGGGAGGTTTAAGTAGCTCATTAATGGTGATTTTTTTCAAAAGAGATTATGATTATAGGAAGAAAAGCATTTGTATTGACACATCACTTTGATATCTCTGAATCTTGAGATTTCTTAATTCAATGAAAGGTGAAGAAACAAGTTCAAGATTTACATGTATATTTTAAAAACTACCTAAAATATGTTCATAAAACTTGGCGATTTTCATAACTAAAATCCTCAGCCCTATAGCACTCATATGCATATTATGCTTTATACATACTATTGATTCCTGAACTGTATGCTTTAACATCTTCCTAACACAAACACAATGCTTTTATTCACACTGGAGTATTTGATATGCTTTTGGGAATGAGTATTTTCTTTCTTTTTTTTTTTTCCTGTGGGTGTTCTGTCCCCTGGTGGGAGTAGGAGGACCAGCCTTGCTCCTGGAGAACTGCTGCTGGATTTCAACCGCCAACTCTGTGGGCCACAGTCCCACACACAACCACTAACACCACTGGGGTTCAGCCCAAGTATTTTCTTAAAATAGAGAGGATTTTTATTAAATATCCTTAAGAAAAGAGGTACTCATCAAGATATATTTTGCTGGGGTGAGCCCCGGTGGCGTAGTGGTTGTGCGCGGGACTGCGGCCCACTGGGATGGAGATTCAATTCCAGCAGTGGGGCTGGGCCTCCTACTCCCACCACCGGAGAGCAGTGATGTCCAGCAACAACAACATCAACAAAGATATATTTTGCTGTTATTATACTGATACATTTTGTTTTTTAAAACTTTTTGAGAGATATACAGAACTTGGGCACTGAGAATTGGCCTTATCTCATCACTTTATATTAATCTGAAGTTTTTTCCTGAGCATGTACTCAGTCGGCAGTTGATAAATTACATGGAATTTAAAGAATTTTATACTTCGTTTTTCCAGAGCTATGCTCACATAATCTTATTTCAAATTAAAATCACTGCTCCTTATCAGTTTGTACCCATTAAAGAGACCCATTGATCTGCAGATAGAAGAGCTGTTGCCAAGAATATCATTGAGGCAGTCCCACCCTGTTGCTCTAGGCTGCTGAGCTCCAGAATAGACTGGTGGAATCTAACAACAAACATTTGTAATCAGCTAAAATACCTGAAAGCAATCTACCTTATCTTTAATCAATTTATTATTGAAATTTTCAGTAAACTTAGTCACAATCTAAATGAGTTTTTGCTCCTTTTTAACAACTGACTTAAGTATAGTAAAATAGATGGTGAAATATTTCACAAATATTTACAGGTGTTGATCTTACAATGCCTAGAAGTAAAAGAAAGATATGATGAGAAAAAAATGAAGGCAAAACATTTAGCATGCATTACAGCATGTTTCACATCAAATGCCACATTGTAGGAACATAGGAATTGAGTGAAACCTCATCCTCGCCCCTTGAAAATCTGAAGAGTGGGCAAACACTATACTTCAGCTCCACTATCACCCTGGAATATGTTGACTTCTTTTAGTGTCTCCAATCACCCAGCCATTCAAGTTTTGCATACATCTGTGCTATTTTCTCTTGGTAATAACTCTGCATGACAAAGCAAGGAGGGTTTTATCTGTGCAATATAGACAACATTTTTCTGGACATCAATATTTTCAGTGAAAATAAAAATCTCTCTTTAATAGGACGATGATTGCATGAAAATATCAGATTCTTCAGGAAACCAAACATTGACCATTGGAACCTATCAGGGCTCTACAGAGAAAATATTTTGTGGTTTTCTCCTAATATTGAAAAATTTTTAAAACATGACTTAGAATATCTTAGGGAAGAATTAAAGACTCTGTATTTTCCAAAGATTTATAACATTTTACTCAATTACCCTAGATTTTAAAAGCCACTGCCTCAGAGCTTGTGTGGAAAGTCACACAGAGAAATTCATCTGTGTTTTAAATGGAGCCAGCTGTAGGATTCCTCTGCAAACTACCCTAAAGCTCTTTTCAAGAACCCAGAGGCATAAGGTCCCCTCGCTGGTTAACTTGTTGACCTGGCTCACGTCCTCTCTCCAAGTTCAAAGCTGTCTTTTAATCAGAGAGACCCTTTCAGCTTTTGAGAATCTTTAGAGCTTCTTGGTTTTGGAATACTTGATGAAGTCTTTACAGCAGTATCAGTCTTTTGGGGGTTATTAAATTATAGTTTATACTAAAGCAATTATACTTTGTGCATTTCCACATCCTTCCTCTTTGACTATGTTAGAGAACCAAAATAAAAACTATTTCCACCCACAACCCAGCAACTACAACCTCTAACTTCCATGAGATATTTTAATATTTGCTAGAGATAATAAAATGTTACAATGCTAAGCCCCAAATGATCTAAATACATGGGAAAGGACAGAGAACAATTATGTCCTACCATGGCTATCTCCTTCTTCTGCCTTTTGCCCATTTCTGCCTCTGCCTTCTGCCTCAAGAATTCATATGCCAAGGTTATTAATTACTTTCTTTTTTGAGGATCTGGATCATATGGTAATTTGGGGGGGGCGGTTAGTTTTTCAAAGTGCTCCCATTTTCCATTCATAGCATCCTAGCACATACCTACAATGTATTTAAATAAGTCCCAATCTTCACAAAGGTTAGTACCCTTTTGAAATGTGATCTCTATTTTATCCCTGATGTCAGCATTGTGCCACAGTTAGCTTTGTTAACATTTAGTATCGATAAAATTAACAACAAAATGATAGCATTAGTGTAGTAGTAAAAAATAGTAATTCAAAAGCATCAGATAAGCACATAATAAACCAGAGCAGTCAGCAGATAAATAATAACTTTTTATGTAAGCATTTTGTATTTACATTTTATAGCTAGTCCTTAGTGCATAAAACTGAGCATCTGTATAGTACAATTTTTGCTTTTCTAATTTACACAGCGTGTGGTAAATAAATCTCTAATTCTCAAAATGAAAATCATAAAGCCTTTCTCAAATAATCTATGAGTTTAAAAAACACTAGACAGCCTCATCCACACATACCCATGACAAATCGGCAGAGCATTTTTCTACTTGAGCAAATCCTTTATCATACATGAGAGGGCTTCAACATGTGCATGGACTTTTCTTCAGTGTCCTTTAATGCTACTTTCCATGATCATTTGCAGACCCCTGATATTTATCTACTAGTGCACACCTATGTTGACCTCATATGAAACTATGAAGACATAGATCCTATATTATTACTACCCAAGAGATTTAGATTTGTGGAAGTTCAGTACATGTTGATTATTTTAATAAATGATAAGCACCCCATCACTTCTTAATGAATGTTAAATATTTTATGTAATTTTCTTTAAATGCTATATGTAATAAACTGGAAAATAAGTGCTACTGGTTCCAGTTCATGCACCATGGATTTATGTCAAGCAAAAAGTGTTTACATATGTCTGCTATTAGTGAATGGCTGCAGACAAATTCTTGTCAATAAAATACTTCTCAAAATCCTCTTAGGAACTCTTGGTGGTACCATTAGAAGAGGATTAGACTATTACCTCCAGTTTGGGGTATACACCCACCAGCTGCTCCAAGACAGAAGATGAAACTATCTACTTTCATTAGGATTTATAGCCTCAGAATGGAATCTTAACGGTAGCTTGTTTTTTGGTTTTGTTTTCTGAGAAGAGAAGAAAGTTGGGCGTTCCAGGATGAGTTTTGTAAATCTTATGGAAAACAAATGAATTTGAGGTCAGCTTAATATCAGTTTTTAAATAAAGCTCAAGTGAATATCTTCCCAAATCACTGAAGCTTCACAACAAGTTCTCAGAAATACTGCCCTCCCCTTACAAAAAGAAAGAAAAGTCTATTTTCAGACACAGCCCACATTTTAAGGAAACTCAGGAGCACCTCAAAGATGAACTCAAAGCAGAGATGTCAGTTCAGAAAGGTATTGGGAATTCTTTCCTGGATTCCAAAAGAAGTAATGAAGTAGTTTTGTTTGTTTTAAGAAAAAAAAGATGATCATAAAATCTTAATAAGTAAGAAGTACTGAGGACATTGCAAACACTAACAATGAGAAAATTTCCTGAAAAGTTGTTTGAGGACGTTTTCTCCATTCTTTCAAGGTAACATGCTGTGCATAAAAGAATTTCATGAGGAAACTACCACCATGCACTTCCCATATCCTTCAGACTGGAGTTCAAAGAGCATTTCAAAGCAATACAGTTTGCTTTTTTGAGGATGCCAAAGAGGCTGTTTCAACATGCTGGGAAAGAAGAGCACAGAATCTTTCAGTAAAGGTTTGGAAAGATTTTTTTTTTTAAAGACACTTTCAGAAATGTGTAGACTGAGGTGGAGTACAAATACCTTCACATTTGGATGTTTTTACTTAATTAAGACTGTTATAATTTTATAGCAATATTGTTGACATACCTTCATATATTTTTATCCATATATTTAGATAACACAGGACTTTATAAAGCTTTTAGAAAATTCCATTAGGTTTTAATTCCTTTTTTCCAAAGTCAAATACACACACACACACACACACACACACACCAGATTTCAAAGCTTATAAGTATGTGGTAATAAGAAATACTGAAGGAAAAAAAATACTGGACACAAAGTGTCACAACTTGAGCTCATCCATCAACTCAATATGAAGGTTTAATTTCCTACTTGAAAAGATCTTACAGTAACCAGGTCATCATCAAAGCAGGTAGAATGAAGATATTTTATTCTCTCATGTTCCACCTGATGTTTGTCCAAACATTGTAAAGTGATCTTTTAGAATCCAAGCCACTCTCGATTAAGAGTACCATTAGTTTAGGTAAATTAAGCTCATATCACTTAAGACTTTCAAACTCTGATTCTTTGTTTCTTAGAGTTGAATGAACTTTTATGTGGGTAAAAAAATCTTTTACTGTCCAGATAATCACGAACAACTGTGTGTTAAGGAAAGTTCTTTTTAAGTTTATAAAATTATTTATTTTCATGTCTCCCTAAACCCATTTTTGTACTCCCACCATCGGAGAGCAGTGATGCCCACACACACACACACACAAAAAAAACTATTTTTGTTGCTGTTGACTGTCCCCCTTGGAGGAGATTATATGTAGATCATTGTGGTCATCCCCATTTCTTCCCCAACATTTCCCTTACCTTCCTGATATCCCTACTCTCATTATTAGTCCTGAGAGGTTTATCTGTCCTGGATTCCCTATGTCCCAAGTTTTTATCTATACCAGCATACACGTTCTGGTCTGGCTGACTTTGTAAGGTAGAATTACGGTCATACAGTTTGAGGAGAGGACACATTAAAGAACTAGAGAAAAGTGATATGCTTTGTCAATGCTATACTGCATGGTGACTGGTTCATCTCTTCCTTGTGACCTTCTGCAAGGGGGTGTCCACTTCTCTACACTTGGGCTTTGGGTCTCCATGCCGCACTCCCTCTCATTCACATTGATATGATTGTCTTTGTGTGTTTTTGATGCCTGATACCTGATCTCATCGAAACCTCAAGATCCACAGGCTGGTGTGCTTCTTTCATGTGGGTGGTGTTGCTTCTCAGCTAGATGGATGATTGCTTATTTTCAAACTTTTTTTTATTTTTAAACTTTTAAGACTTTTGATGCTACTATATCTTTTGATAGGTGGGCACCACCAGCTTTCGTCACCGCATTTGTTTATTCAGTCATTTTATCTTCAGTAATTGGGTTGGGAAAGTGAGAATTACAGAATGCCAGGTATTTGGAACAAAGTGTGCTTGCATTGACAGAGTACTTGAATAGAGGCCCAATGTCCTTTTGTTAACCTCAATACTTCACATATAAATATATGTACATAAGTGTTTCCTTATAGCTAGAAAAATATATTTACATATATACAAGCTTGCATTTAGACATCTATAATTGTCCTATGACTCCTAGCTTTTTCATCTATTAAGGCAAATTCTTGATACCACTTACCAGCTAAAATTGAGCAAGGAATGTGCAATAATATTTCACTCATTAAATAATCAATACCCTGATAAAACATGTACATTATAATATATATGCATTTTCAATTCAGACTTACGTAAAGCCAAACAACTTTTGATTTAAAAAATGTATATTACACAAATTGATGTATATTAAGGCATTTTAAAGAAAATTGAAATGTTTAAAGAGTACCTTTATCCATAGCATCACAATTACCAGTACTGATTTAAGCAAATATAAGGAATTCTGGTGACAATTTAAAATTCTCTTTTTAAAATTACTTTTTAAAATTTTAAAATTACTTTCACTGGTTGCCCAAAGTCTAAGCATATTCACAGACTATGCTAAAATCCTTCTACTATAGTCCTTGAGCTTCTTGCCTGCTCTGGATGATGGTTCATCCAGGGTAAGGCATGTGATCACAGATCTCCCAGAAACATGTGATCACAGATCTCCCAGAAACACAAGATTGTCTCAAATCTCCTCGGCAGGGTAAATAGTGGCACATCCTTTTTGTGGCTGCATAAGTCCCACACACTATGCGAAAATCACTATGTGAAGTGAGTTCATAAATATCCCAAAGAACCTAGACTTCATCGTTGAAATTGTAAATGGTTAAAGAGTCCATAGAAGAAAATTTGATAGGACATTACAAAATATGCAAGTGCTTCTGCCTTTAATTTCAGTTCTTGTCATTATCCATATCATTATACTTAAATGGATTCTAAATTTTGCATGTGTCAATATTGTTTATTTTCCCATTGTCAGTGAAAGGCAGTGATTGGAATGAAAATTTCTATCAGAAATGGATTTCTTAAATAAGCAGTATTACATTTAGACAAAACATCATCAGATAGCTTTGAAAAACAACTGAGGGAGTTACTCAGTGGGGACAGGAAAAGAGTTACAAGGTACATGGTGGACAAAAAAACATTTAATGTCAAAGTGCTGGAGTATGTTTATTTTCATTTTATTTTCTTGAAATGTTTTCTGAAAATAAGTGAAGATAGAAGAGATCGTTGAAAGGACTATCTCAGGGGAAGGACCAGATAGATCTTGTCTGAAAAGTGGAGGAATTATACAGATATGGTAGGAATCAGTCTCCAGATACAAAGGGTGACTTTAAAACAGAGACAGTACTTGCCACTGACACATGGAGGATTTCTCTGGTGCAAAGTCTCCTCTCACTGACAGCAATCTTGCTTTGCAGTAATAAATTGGAAACATGCCTCTCATATTTCCCAGTTCCAACCCAGATCAGAGACCAATATTCTTCTGCCACTCTGAAATCATATTTGATTTGTGTGTGTATTAATCTTGTCTTTATTTTCCTTCCCCTGAAATTTAACCAAATAAGAATATGCTGTTCCTGAGAATCTGGTCCCTCCAATTTTCTGGTCTAATTTAGATGTTTAGAGGATAAAAGAATGCTTGCTGTGTTTTCTTAAATCTAATTATGGGGTTAAATCGGAGTGATGGGAAGACAGGATTGGTATTAATATAAATTACCTTCTCTCTACAGGAGGCGCATTATCAGCTGCTTGGACAGTGAGCGCATAGGTCCGTCCGACTATCAGGTCCACCTCTGGAGCGATGGTGATAAGCCCTGTTGTTTTATTGATGATGAAGTCTCCCTTAGCCCCAACCAGGATTTCATATGTGATCTCCCCATTTGACCCTTCGTCTGCGTCGACTGCAGTGAGCTGGAATTGAAAATCAAAATATAAATCCTCTTGGACACAACCTTTCACCATTGTGTCATTTTTATCCCAACAAAAGAAACTTGCTTTCAAAGATAATACATAAATAAATAATAAGAGACATTTTTGATCTTTTTATATGTACATAGACTCTTGATTTATTGAGCTGTAATGTCTTGTTATGATACTAAAACAATCACAAATGACTTTTTTGTTTTGTTTTGTTTTTCGTTTTCCTGTGCTGGTGATAAGAAAAATGATTTTGGTTTTTGGAAAATAACTTTATTTTAATATACTAAAGGAAGAAAAAAGAAGACACAAGCAGACAAATTAATGACCCTACAGGATATTTAAGGAGTGTCGCACTGCAAATGGAAAGGTTCGTCATTTGAAACCACCAGCTGCTTGGAGACAAAGGTTTTCTCATTCAGCAAAGTTATGGTTTCAGAAACTCCCAGAAGCAGTTCTGCCCTGTCCTGTAAGGTCACTGTGAGTGAGCACTGACTAGATGGTAGTGAATCGAGGATTTTAAGTAATTTTTACCAGCCTCTTCTTCTTGGCACATAATCCCTTATTGATACAGATCAAAACACAGAAAAGAATAAGACAGACAGTTGTTGTTGTTGTTATTGTTTTTAATCCATAGTCTTCACTGGCCAGCCTCCCAGATACCTTCTTGTTGTATCCTTTTTAATTATAACTGACTTTAGGAAAGACTCATAACCTTGCTCACACTGACCAACAGGGACCTGCAAGGTTCACTGAAAATGAGACAAAGGCAACACCAATTGGAGAACACCAAGGCTAAGGTAACACATGGACTAATGTGAGGGGGGTGGGGAGGGAGAATCTATTCGCAGCCTGTGAAATTATATCATGCAAACATCTGTACTGTATTTGGAGAAAACCTGTATCTCATGCTGTTCTATGCCCTCCACTCAGTTCTGACTCCTAGTGACCCTGTGGACAACAGGAAAGAACACTGACATTCTCACGGTTGTTCTTAGGTTTGAGAACATTGTTCCAGCTCCTGTGTCAATCCATCTCCTTTGGAATCCTCCTCTCTGGTTGCTGCCTTTCTACTTTACCAAGCATGAAGTCCTTCTCAACGGATTGACCTCTCCTGACAACATGTCCAAAGTATGTATCTGATAGTGAGACATAGTAGACTTGTTGTGTATGAAAACAGAATCAATTTCCCCATCCTCATATATAAATATATTCACATATGTCCATGCCTTTAGACTTCTATAAATTTCCGTTGCCTCCTGGTTCTTTCCTCTATTTCCTTTTACTTTTCTCTTGTCCCACTACCATGCTCAGCCTTCATTTTGGATTTCAGTAATACATCTCAGTTACATTACCATTGATCAAGCCCTACCAGACCTTCTACAGCTTCCTCATCACCAATTTTGGATCACTTGCTATTCCCTTGCATCTTTGGGAGGAGATGAGCCAGTCAGGGTGCAGTGTAGCAACAGTGAAACATACATATATTCTCTAGTTCCTAAATGTCCCCCCCCACCCTGACTATCATTGTCTCAATTCTACTTTATAAACTTATAAATCTGGCTAGGCCAGAGCATGTACACTACTACAGATAGGAACTGGAAACACAGGGAATCCAGGACAGATGATCCCTTCAGAACTAGTGTTAAGAGTAGTGATACTAGAAGGGTGGGGTGTAAAGGGGGAACCTATTACAAGGATATACCTCTTCCTGGGGGATGGAGAACAGAAAAGTGGGTGAAGGGAGACATTGGACAGTGTAAGATATGCAGTAATAATTAAAATTTATAAATTATCAAGGGTTCATGAGGGAGGAGAAAATGAGGAGCTGATACTAAGGACTCAATAGAAAGCAAATGTTTTGAGAATGACGATGACAACAAACGTACAAATGTGCTTGACACAATGTATGGATATACAGATTGTGATAAGAGTTGTATGAACCCCATATTAATAAGAAGAAAGAAAGAAAGAAAAGGGGGGAAAGCATTAAAGAAAAAGAAAAAAGCATTAAAAAAAAACAGAATCCAAACTAAACGCTCTGTCCTTGAATGGATTCTTGCCAGCGCTGACCGTATAGGACAGAGTGAAACTGCCTGGGTTATAGTTCACAGGCTGTGTGTCTTTACCACAGCAGAAAGCTTCTTTCTCTCTCAGAACAGTTGAAACTGTGAGCTTGTGGCTAGTAGCCCAGTTCTTAATGCACCTTGGAGCCAGGTCTCCTAAACTTATTCCCATAAAACAGATGTAAAGAGCTACCTAGTTCATTAAATAAGGGTCAGTTACTTTCTGATATATATGCTTTTTATTAAGATAAAAGAAAGAAAATTGGGTCTTAGGAGAAAGCATAATAGGTATCATACCATAGACAGTCCTCACTGAGTGTCCCCTGTAGCTCCTGTGCTATGAGATGTCATGTCCTGTGGTGCTGTGTGAATACCATAGGAGAAGAGACTGAGAGGCAGGCAGGATGGGATCCTGTTGGGTAGTCATTGTATCTCTGCTCCTGTGCCAAAGGGTCTTAAGAACACTCTGCCTCCACTGCTAGATGTGCCCAAACCTGGCAGCCATCAAGGTGGAGAGTGCAACACCATCACTACTGACTCCCTTCCCTTTCTTCCACTAGGTCTGCTTCCTAGAAACCCACAAGACTCTACAATGTGTCTCCGAGTCAACTTGATGGCACCGAGGTTTGTTTGTTTGTTTTTTTCTAAATATATATCTGCCTTTCTCTCCCTTCAAATGGTCTTTAAACCCTTCAAGCCCACCTCACCCCTCCTCTGCTTCTTCTGCCTTCTCCCCAGCCTACTTTTCTCCTGCTTCCTCTTGTGACCTCCACAGTCGGATCTTGACACCACTCAGGGAAGTGTGTATTCAGACCTGGGCATTAAGTACTGGGCACCCGGGCACTTTGGCAGGACATTCATAATACTTTGCTAAAATGGACATTTTGGGTTCCAGAGGTGTTGGGGTGGTTTCTGGTGAGATGAGCGCTGCGAGGCAGCCAGTTGCTAAGAGGCTTAGGTAACCCTTCTATCAACTGTTGCGGCATCAAGGCACCCAGGGAACCTTTTTAAATCTACATACAGCTAAGCACAACCCCCGTGTTGCAATCTCCAAGTCAGCTCTGACCTCTGCTATAACCCATGGAATCATGGACTGATAGGGAGCGGAATCTGATCAGAACAGATGCATACATACACATTCAATTAATTTTTAAATTTCCCATATTATTTGATTCTAACACTAATAGACAGAGAAAAACTAAAATGGCCTTCAAGTACTCCCCAAATAATAATTGTGCTAACTCAATGAGATAAGCATATTTACTAGCAAATTAACCTGTGAAATGTTCTAACAATTTCTATTTTTTTTTAAATTTAGCTTCACTATTTTAAAACAATATTTTTAAAACTATTTGGGTAACAGAAACACTCATGGGATCTGAGAGAGACTATGATGCACTTCCTAGAAAAAGTGTTGTGCACATTTACTTTGACACTTGAATTCAGATTCACAAACCCTAGGTTCAGAAATGGTTTGTGTGGAGGCCCATGTCGAATATGCTGAGGAAATCTAGCAGGACCCTTAAGCATGCCAAAATGCTTAACTATGATTGTGCAAGATATATTTCTATTTTTATTATGTTTTACATTTGTAAAAAATGACAATATGTACAGAAGTCATCACAGCGAAAATAGATAAGAAAAAAATGGAATTTGAGAGACAGGAAGTAAAGAAGTTATGTGCTGTGACTGGGTATTTGGATATAGACAGATGTGCTTGACAGAAAGAAAGACTTTTTATAAAGTATTTCAGAGAGTTGTGCTAGAATGACAGACAGAGACCGGAAGGCAAAAGAGAAGGAAACTATTTGCAGAAACAGTGCAAATGAAAGGCACATATTTATGGAAAACCATTTAAGTCAGACAAGCTCATTCTCCTTTGTGTGTAAATAAATAAAAAAATTAAAGGTTGATGGTAACAGAAGATATCAATTTTGATTATTGTAAATCACATAACATAATGTCACAGCAAATCTTAATTAAAATTTAGCTCAGATTGACTTCAATATTAACATTTTTCCTGGGATTTAAATTGGCTAAAGGAATTTAATGATAAATGGCAATGCAACAGACAGAGGTGTTGTGGAGCCTGCTTCAGGGATGTAGATATTGTGACTGTTCTTATTTAACATTTTCATAAATGATGTTAGAAAGGAGAACAAACTGAATGATAATTAAACTGAAGAAGGTATCCATCTGGGAAGTGTATAAATGGCAAGCAGTACTGCAAAGCAAAAGTAATATAAGCACCTCACAAATTGCAGAGGAAATCAACTACTGATAAACCAGCATACTTATGCAAATTACCTAGCTTAAAAAATTAAAAGTAGGAAATTTAAATAAACAAGTCAAAAATAAATTCTATGCTTCATCGACTTAAATAGAGGGGCTTTAGGCTTACTTGTTATTGATGTTGCTGTTTCTAGACCCAAGGAAACAATATTGTAAGATTGAATAATAAAATTATGAATTAGAAAATAAACATGATAGGATCTGCACACATGCCAAACAAATTATGGAGAAGAAATTTGTGGTGATTCAATAACAGAAAAAACAGCTAAAACTTCAACTCGGGAATGCTAGTGTAAGATCTTGAAAACTCAAAGCATTGTTTAAGCCTTGTTTTATTATCGAGCAGAATTGCAGGTATTAATTTTACAGAATGTGGTGGAGATTTAATTCAATTACACTGGAGTGGCTCCATGACCAGTGAGTGGTTTATGAGATGGGATTTGTGAAGTCCTTTCCTAATTTAGAGGGTAAATTGGCCCCTAAGTAATATCAAGAGGAAGATCCATTGGATTACATGGAGAAGCCAAGTGTTCCTGACATTTTAGACTGTGGAAGCAAAATAAAATGTATGGTTTTTAATTGCTTTACTTAAATATTTATGATATTTAAAGGGTAAGGAACTCTAGGAGCTATTTGCTTATACAGTTCTTTTCCATAATACATTACAGTCCTTTGCAGGAAGTTAATCTCAGCCTCTCACAACTGCTTCCTCTCAGCATTCCAATATGTGCAAATACTAGCCATTTTCCAAAGTCCCACACAAAATGATATAAACAAAAACCAAACAAAATTTTTATTTTCTCTGCAAATTTCATCTCATGTTGTTTCCTTCCTGTATCTGTCAAATTGAGAAATGTGGCTTCATGTAAAAGGACAAAAAGATTATTGGATCATCTACTAAATTTAAAAATTTAGAATAGAGCTTCAATAGAAAAAGAAGCTAACAAATAAAATAAAAACCATATCCACAGTCAATAGAAAAATAATCAGAAACCCTAAACTAAGAATATGAACACGGAATTTATTTCTGCATAAATACTTTTTCACTGGAAATGAATGATGATTTCATATTTAATGAACACATAGTTTACATTTTCTATCTTATCCTCCAGGCACCTTAATCTCTTCCTTCCTGTAAGAATATCTTCTTTTTTATCAGGGGTGTCCTTTGACAGTTCATATGTGGATAAGACTGGCATACTTCCAGGGAGGAGACAGAGACTTAGATTCTGGAACTGACTGGGACTTGAATAATAATCTAAATTGGTGCTATCAGTATAATTCCTGAGACCTTTGAGAAAAAATGAGCTCTTTGTTACAATTGGGTCCATCTTCTAAACTCACACCTGTCGTTTCAGCTGTTTCTTGATTCTCTTCGAAGGGAGTCTGCACCAGCACAGAAGTTGACCCCAAGGAACAGGGAGAGAACTTTAATAGGGGTGCACTTTCAGCTATGTCCAATGGGAAGTTTATCATTGGATCCTTTTCTGACATACCAACAAAAAACTTACTTTAAAAAGGCAATGAGTTTATTTGGAAACACCCTTTGTGCTATGCCTCTGTTTTCTAAAATTATTGTATTTTGCATTGTATTTGTATAAAGTGTTGAGTGATCAGTGATACAGCAGACCTGTTTTGAAATAATACGAGTATTCTTTATATTAGGCAATGTCCTTTTTATGGAAACCATGATGGAATAGTAATTTTTCACCAGCAATAAAACAATAATGAAAAGTATGTACAAAAATATATATTTCTACAATAGGTTTTGAGCTTTTAAATAAAGATTTTATAATTTGTAAAATTAAGAACTTCACATGTTCTTAATACTTATTCTTAAATTTTTGTATTCACTTTTCAAACCAGAAAGATAGAAAAAGAAGTTAATGAATATGCCCATTTTAGCAAAGTATTATGATATTAGAGACTCATCATTAAGTGTTTGGTTGTTTATGGAAAACTGGTGGTTTGAAATCAGCAGTTACTCCACAGAAGAAATATCTGTGTCAGTCTGCTTAACTTCTCTCACAATTGAATGTTTTCCCTTGCAGTAAAGCTTAAATAGAGCTGTTTAAATATTTAGCTAACAGAAGACTTTTGTAAAAGCCATTTTGAAATATCTTAGTAACAGTCATGGGAACCCTATGAGACAATTTTACCTTAGGATAGGCATGAAATCAACTGTAAGAAAATAGATTTCCAGTTGAAATCAACTGTAAGAAAATAGATTTATTTTTGTTTCTTTGCTAATTTTGTTTATGTTGATGATTGATGGTGATGATTTTTGGTACAATTTATGTCAATCTATGAGAAGAGTCATAATATAAGTAAATAAGTGGCCAATTATTTCCTGGTAATCATAATAATAGAATTAAACTTTAAACCTGATATGAAGAAAGTAGTCATCTGTAAAGTATCGTTATCTTTTTGAAAATAAGCAATGAGCTTTCAATAAGGATTCCTGGTGACACCGTCAGGTAAGCACTGGATTTCTAGCTGGCAGTTCAGTCTCTCAGGAATGAAAGATGAAGCTATCTGCTCCAGAAATAAAATTACAGCCTCAGGCAACCCCATGAAGAGTCTCTTTGAGTTGCAATTGAGTCCATGATAGTGGTATTTAAACTATATCTATAGTCCCTGATACTGTGGCTGAAGTTGGATGTTGTTAAATAATATTGGGGGCCTGTCTAATATATTTGCTCAAATTAAATGTAGCTTACTCAAATTTACTCAAATTAAAATGTTAATAATAAAGAAAGAATCATCTACTGACATGTTCTGACAAGTACAAATAAGAGAGGGAGATGACGAATGATGAGTGGAGTTAAGAAAGTGGTTAAGCAAAGATTATTTTGTAACCTTTGGCATGAAGAATGAGAATGGAGTTCATAAAGAATACAGATTGGGTGCAGTTCCGGCAAAAAGACATGAAGGATCTAGCATAAATGGTGTGAAGCATTAAAAGACTCTCAGAGAGGCTGTCCATGAAGTCCTGGAGAAAAATTGGCAGGTAATAAAATTTCAGAGTTAGGAGGAGGGCTGAAAATAATGAGCTTTGAGGGCAATGATAAGTTTGAGAATCCCTAAGCTAGATAACTAAACAATGCACTCAATCACTTATATTTGAGATTCAATATTAAGAATAGCCTCTGCTTTTTATTGTCCTATTTTCTTCGTCAGTTGTATCCTTTGGTTTGGTTCTGAGGGCAGAAAAAGCTGGTAAGAGTCACATACTATTTGGTAAAGTGGTTATAGGAGAACGGAAGTGAATTGTGTTCATAATTATTATTTGCATGTATATTTTAATGACAATATTTTATTAGACTGATAAATATAGCATTCAAAAAAAGTTCTACAGCCAGCCTTCTACTCACTGGTTACTGATGGTGCAGGGTTTTTTTTGTTGTTGTTGTTGTTGTTGTTTTGGGCATCACTGCTCTCTGGTGGTGGGAGTAGGAGACCCAGCCCCACTGCTGGAATTGAACCTCCGTCCCAGTGGGCCGCAGTCCAGCGCATAACCACTACGCCACCGGGGCTCAGCCCGATGGTGCAGTTTTATCAACGATCAGGAACAAGGCAAGGATGCATATCTGTCTCACTCCTATTCAACATGATACTGGAGTGTCTGGCTTAGTCAGTGCCTTAGTGTGCTTGAGGAGCAGTGACACAACAGATACTCAGACAGGGAACATACCATTTAAGTAATTATTATTTGCAAAAGATATGCAAGATTACTGGGAATAAATTGTATGAATAAAATGTTGATGCCCTCTGGTCTCTTAAGCCAACTTAACCCTCAGAAGGAACAGAGGGGGGGATTTTGCTGAGACACACTGCTGGAAAATCATGCAATCCTTGCTTGGACTGACTGGTTAGGTATTTAAGTAACAAAGCTTTAATTTACCAAGACATAGCTAAATGGAAAAGATTCCTCACTTTGAATATTGATCATTATTTGGTTTTGATAGAAAAAAATAATATAACAACTTAAATGTGGTACAATCATTTCTTCTTGATGGATATATTTGGAAATATAATAACTTATGATTTCTTCATCTTCTGAAAATGGAATAATATTGAAGTGCTTTCAGTGTTACAGGTACAAACAAATAATGCTGGCTATATAATGGCCAGCATCATGTTTCTAATTGATATTCTTTTATTTAAAAATTATTTTTAACTGGTATTCTACTTGAGTACCAGGATCTTTAATGCTGTCTCTCAGTAGCATATCCAAGGCTATCATTGAATATAAATATTACGATGATTAACAATATGTTTTGGATTTATTAGTTATAGATGTACAATACTCTGCAATACTTGCTGGAGACTAGAAAGACATGAGAGCACACAAAAAAAGAAACTTGAAAAGTAGGGTAACACTGGTAGAAGTCATTAGCGATTAGTGAGATTTTCGTTGTAGCTAGTAGGTGCTGTAGGAATCATATAATCAGTTGGTTTACTGATAGATGTCTCCAAATTTAAATATGTGATGCATTTTTGAAGTTGACTGGGAAATCAGAGGGAAGTGTTCTGGGAAGGAAGAATCAAGGGCAGTGTATATGTCACTGGAGGGAACATTGTGTTTTGTACCCCTGGGTAATGTATCTGTTCACATCAGCCTTGCCCCGGAGTCAGAAAAATGGATGCTAGGTGATTTGACAAGGAAGACAACACCTGTGCAGAAAATGCAGTTATAGGAAGACTAAGAGAGATTCTGAAAAGATTAAAAAGAGTAATGCATAATTGTCCATCAGAAAAATCAAGTTGCTGTCTTAGGAAGGGAACATAGCAGAAAGGCTGACAGGAGGATTTATGTCGGAAATAGGACCGAGGTGGAGAATATATGTGGACAAATTATATCAAGGGGGTTGGGAGGCTGGGGTTCCCTTGTAAGGAGACCATCACATTCCTTAGAGGTCTGTCCCAGTCATTCTCCTAAGTAAAAGTGATTCCCCAGGATGTCCCCATAACAATGCCAAGCTAAAGGTTCTTCCAAGCACATGGTTACTACTAGACAAGCCTTCAGGCTAACTGCTTGAAAGCGACTTGCCTGAAGGATGTCTGTCATCAAAAGCAATCACACCCCATTGTCGGTCCCGCCCTAAGGAGAGCCCACTCCCTGCTGATAAGTTTCATAGATTTTTTTCCCTCTGAAGAAGAGCTCAAAGACACTTACAGTCAAGCCACTTCAGAGATGTACATGATCAGGCTGCCATATTGACTACAGAATCCTTCCATTTTGTTGTGTATGTACCTTCCTATCGCATGTTTGTCTCTAGTACCTCCCCTTTCTATGGCGGTTATGCCCCTAGCTTTCCCCTCCTATTATATGTGTGCCTCTCATAGAGCCCTTCCCTGTGATGTATGTGCTTACAGAAGTTTGCATGCCTGAGATTAGATAGGGTTGGTGGAGAGCACATTATTCTCTCACACTGGTTCAGGTCTCCATATGCAGAGGTGAGGCCTTGCATGGCTTGTCTCATGTTTCTTTAATCTACCTCTTAGTTACACAGCTGCCTCTTGGACCCATATGGATATGGGTCTGTACATCACAGATCTGGAATCCAGAGGTATCATGCTGAGCACTTGAAATAAGTCATCATAAATACATTCAGTCTACCCAAAGTTGCTCTCCAGGCAAAGACAAATGCAAGATACTAAAGAAAAGGTATCCATCCCCTAAAGGTTAGATTTTTGAGAACAACAATCAACATATAATAGCAGGAACTCTCAGCCATTTTGAGGACTAAGGTGGGCCTGACCCAAGCCATGATATTTTCAGTAGCTTCCTATGCATATAAAAGATAGACGGTGAATAAAGCAAACAACATTTGGATTATGGTATTGGCAAGGAATATCAAAAGGACCATGAAGTGCTGAGAGGACCAAATCTGTCCTACATAACTGTACCCTCAATGATGATTAGAATTAAAGGCTGAAATATTCTATCATACAATTTGGAAATGTCATTAAGGAAAGCCAGTCCTTGGAATACGGCATCACACTTGGTAGAGTCAGCAAAGAAGGGTAAAACTCTCCAAAAGATGGACTGACAGCATGTGCAACAATTGACTGCAACATGTTAAGGTTTGAGGCTAGCCCAGGTCCTGGCAGTGATTCTTTCTATTGTGCTTTGGACAGCGAGGATGTAGAACGAAAGCAGTGCATCTGCAGATGGCGTCAATTGGGCCCTGATTCCAAAACACACTGTCTACTTTTGAGTTTGTGTATCACACGGCCAAACCCAAACCCAACCAGATGATCTGATGAATTGACTCCCCTGCATGTTTACCCTTCAGAGTGTTTCCAAAATTATACAACTTTCCAGAAGCAGAATGCCACAACTCTCTCCCATGGAGCAGTTGGTGGGTTCAAATGCCTTTATTTAGTTGTCAAACATTTGAACCATAGGAGTCTTGCTATGACACAAACAGCAACCAGAAATATCACTCATGGAAGAGAAGACAAAAATTTATATTACCACTTTCTGTCAGTTTTCATGTCATCAGATTAAGAAATACATTTCAGGGATAGCCATTGTGCAGAAATGTAGTAGGAAACTACAGTGTTGTATTGACAGTCACTTTTTCTTTTCTTTTTTTTACCACTAGCAGATTATAAGCTTGATTGAAAATGGGGTATGATGAAATACCTGTTCATAAAAATGACAGTGGAATGAACGGGAAGGAAGCTTTGGCTTACTCAGTGAAGGGAATATATTGTTCGTCTGAATATGTGGGTTAATGAAAGGGAGGCCATATGAGTATAGAGATGAGTGGATGGGGAAACATGCCAGAAAAGGAAACAGTGCTGATAAGATACAATTTCCACTCGGAATAAGTCAGTTCATAATAACTTAGAGAGCAAGGTGCTCAGGTGATACTTTACTTCCTTCAGCCAAAGGTTCCTGATTACAGACACACACACACAGGGAGAGAGAAAGAGAGAGAGAGAGAGAGAGAGAGAGAGAGAGAGAGAGAGAGAGAGCTTTCTGTTTTACTTTATTTTAAAGCTTACTGGGAATGAACAAAAGGAAACATTTTGAAAAGCAGGATAGAAACATCTGCAATTCCCATCTGGGAAGACTGAATCTGGGCTAAGAAAAATATTAAATTGAAAATACAGTGAAATTGTGGCATATGGGAAAGGAATACATATTAAATAAAATAACCTTTTGGGGTTCTTTTTTTTCCCTAAAAAACTTTTCAAAGTAAAGTTAAAATGCATTGTTTCAATTTTGTTTTGATGGTTGCATTTGTTATATTATTAATTTTGAATCCTTGAGAGAAATTATAACTTTGGCGTAAGTTGATATACTTGTCTACCAGCTGTAGCTTTCATTTTGTACAGATATGTTGTAGAATAATATATCCAGGATGTCAATAGGCCAAAGTATTCTTTGCTGTTTAAAGTAAACAGATGTGACTGCGCTCCGGTGTCATATTGGTTGAGTATGGGACTGCTGTCCACAGTGTTGGCAGTTCAAAATGAGCAGCAGCTCTCTAAGAGCGAGACTGGGCTTCCTACTCCCACCAGAGCAGTGACACCCCTCCCCCAAAAAATAAATTAAACAAATGTGGTTGAAAGTACAATGAGATATATGGTAAATCGATATTTATTCATTCAGAATGAGGACCAAGAATATGAATATTAAGCTATATGGTCTCCTTATACCACTGATGATTTGAATCTAGAAATTCACAAGGGTCAATTAAGGAGATCTTCAGCACACCAATAGAGCTTCATGTAGATATTTAATATGACCTGTCTGAGAGACCCAACATGACTGTGTCCATTCAGTTTAATTGTACTGATCCTTAATATACTTAATGGCACAATACTTTTTGACACCTTCACTAATGCAAACTAAAATCTACCTTTAATTAATTTTGACCTACAATGACTGGGAAGGAGTGGAACTGTCCCTAGTTTATGACAGGAAGAATATATATAGGCACTAAAAGTTTCAGCTTGCTTCCATGAAGGCCTACTAGGTCTGAGTGATCAACTTTGGGATGAGCAAACCATGGCTTATCCCACAGTATCTCCAGAATCCCGTGTTAATCAACGCAGGCATGCTCCACCAATCTAAGAGGCCTCGAGGACTTGGGAGCCTTACTTGCTATGTGGATTCAAGTAGAGATGGTTGCTACACAAATATGTTATCCAAAACAGGAAGATCATGTTGTCATGTACTGCTACATGAGGACAAGAGTATTAGTAAATTATTGAATGTCATATTTTTTAGTAATTTTAGAAAGGTGGCATAAAATTTACTTGGACACAATAACTAAAGTAGAATCTTACATATTGAGAATATTGTAATTGTTTAGGCTAGAATATTACATTTGTGCCAATTGCAGTCAACTTAACTATTGCAAAGGCATCTTTGGGAAGCATGATCAGAATCACTGCTTCTTCCCAAACAATGTGCCATAAGTTAGAACAGGAACTTAATGGCACTTGTGGAGATTTTTAATCAGATTAAAGATCAACACTATGGGACTCAGATGGATGGTACTGTACACTGATGACCAGATGTTTGTATCAGTGGAAATTTACATAGTAGAGATGATGTATGGCTACACTGCTAGACCAGTTGGAGCCTAAGTTTGCTTGATTATCATCTCTGGTGATTACTCTGAGAAATGGGAAAGTGATATCAGATGAAAATATGCTTTTAATGAGAACAGAAAAAATCGATGGTAACATTACTTGAAATGTATTCTGATAAACATTTTGTTATGCTGCCTCATCTCTATTATACAATAAAAACATTTTATCGACTCACACCATTGGATAAAAACAAAACAGGTAGATCATATACTCAAGGAAAAAAATATTACTTGGAAGATAAACACATGGGAGAAAGAAATATTAATGTTTATTATATATCAATATATATCAACCACCAGAATATATTTCATCCAATAAAAAGCTGATGTTCATTTTGTAAAAACACATTAATATCCATATTGTTCTTGTTTTCTGACATTCTTTTAATATTTGAAAGATTTCTTTATCTTCTGCCACTTACTCTTTCCTATGTAAGTCAACAGAGGCATTCAAATGTAAGTTGTAAGCTTCCAAATGCACATTATTTCTTTCTCCAGATTTGTTGATTCTTTTGGCAATCCAGTTTCTTCCAATAGTCTTTGGCAGCACCATGATTTAAATGATTAATTTTCTGTCTTCCTTCTTCCATGTCCAATTTTTCCCATGTATATGAAAGTTCCCAAAACTGGAATTTTCCCCCAAAAGCTATGTATTTAATTTTTTTATTAAAACAACCTAATCACTTTCAAAATGCTCTCCTGTACACTTAACATATTTGTCAACTTTGCGACTTTATTCTTGGAAACATTTTTCAAACTCATCTGTTTGGATGGCTGATGGCACCTCCAGTTTTTTTCTTCTTCATCTCTTCTACATCATCCAATCACAAGGTTCTCATGTCCCTCTTCATTCTTGGAAGCACAAAGAATTTACATGGAGTGATATCAGATCGGTAAGGTGCGTGGGCAAGAGAGGCAATGCTGTTTTTTGCCAAAAACTGTCATACTTGTCATGGTGGCTAAACCAGTCCTCTGTCTGTCACAAACCAGGCCTTTATAGACTTGCACTCTTATGGGATCTTCTCAGAATCTCTAAATAGCATGCTTGATAAACAGTCATCCATTTGGGAAGTTGGTGGATCTCCAGAATGAAGTTGGTTATCAATTGGCATTTCATCTTTTTTTAATGAATAATTTTATTGGGGACTCTTATAGCTCTTATAACAATACATACATCAATTGTATCAATGACATTTCCATATGTTGCCATAATCAGTTTCCAAACATTTTCTTTCTACTTGCGCCATTGGGATCAGCTCCATTTTTACCCTTCCATCCCCCACCCTTCAACCCTCATGACCCTTGATAAATTACAATTATTTTCATATCTTACACTGTCCACTCTCTCCCTTTACCTGTGTCTCTATTGTTATCCCCCTTGGTGGGGGGTGGTGTTATACGCCAATCATTGTGATCAGTTCCCCCTTTCTCCCCCTATCTTCAATTTACCCTCATGGCATTGCTACTCCCATTATTGTTACTGAGGGCTTTATCTGTCCTGGCTTCCTTATATAGAGATCTCTTATCTGTACTAGTTTACATACTCCGGTCAAGCCAAATTTGTTAGACAGAATTGGGGTTATGTTAGTGGGAGTTTGGGCATTAAAGAACTAGAGGAATGTTGTGTGTTTCAATGGAGCTGTAATACACCCTTGCTGGCTTGTCCCTTCCTTGTGAACTTTCTGTGAGGGGAAGTCCAATTATCTACAGAAGAACTTTGGGGTTGTACTCCGACCTACCTCATTTGTACCAAGACTGTTTGTTTTGGGTCTTCCCAATACCTGATACCCAATCCCATCAGCACTTATGAATCACACAGGCTAGTGTGTTTCTTCCATGTGGGCTTTGGTGGCCATTTGTTTAACTTCAAGTCTTTAAGACCCCCATGCTATATCTTCGAATAGCCAGGAATGATCAACTTTCTTCGCATTTGTGTATGCACCATTTTGATATCAGCAATTATCTCAGAGAGGTGAGCATCACAGTATGCCAGTTCATTTCAAAAACTACTTGTACACTTGAGTTTTTCCCCAGTACCATCTTTGTGACCTGTATTCAACTCCACAACAGTTTCTGTGGCATTTTTCCCCTAGCAGGGAACAAAATTTCACAGCCACCCATTGCTCTCTTAAATTGGCCATAGGAAAAAATGAAGTTCAAATGAAACTGCTTTTACAAAAAAGTTCACTGTGACCAGAGAGATCCTTCCTAAGCAAAGTCACTGGGTGTACTAACTCAGAGTGAGTTGCTTGATACTCAACTAATGGGAAAAATTCATAGTACAAAAGTTCCGACCAGCAGTACTTTTTTTGGGGTGGGGATGCCCCTCACATGAGAGGTGAAATAGGAAATTTTGGATCAGGTTCACATAAATCATCAAAAAAGCATCTTTTCTTTTCAAAACTATAAAGAAATCTTGTACGGCCAATGAACCCAATGCAACTGTTCTTTTCATCGCTATAGATTGTGGGACCAATTAAAAAACTATTGGCAATGACAATTTGTTCTCCATTAATCATAACGCCACCTATCAGTCCTGTTCTGAAAATTTGTTTTGCTTTACATTGGGTTTTAGTCCATACTAAAGGATGTAAATCCTCCTCATTTTCATCAAGCAAGATTGTGCCTTCTGCCTATTGCCGGTGTTGCTAAGCCTTCCTCCAATACTGATGCACATTTTCTTCATAGTGTCCAGCTTCCCTGAGTATTTGCTTAACATATAGATTGAATAAGAGTGGTTAGAGGATATAACACCGTTACACTCTTTTCCTGATATTAACCTTTTAATATTCCAGTGTGCTATCTGTACAGAAACTTCTTAGTCTATGTACATATCCCACATGAATAGAAGCAAGTGCTCCAAAGTTACTAATATTCTGAAGGTTATCCACAGTTCATTATGAAGCATACAGATGAATGGTAGAAATTGGGGACTTATTTTGTGACCCTTAAAGGCATGTTTATAATATTTATAAATTATTCTGAGGTTTTTCTTTTAATAGGATATATGTGTATATATGTATATACATATATACATATATAACCTTTCATTTTAAAGTTTTCTCTCAGTGGGATTTTTTCCCTTTTATGTCTACGCTCCTGGTAGATATTTTATAAGCATGCCTCTCTTTTACCACATACCAGGAATAATATTAAAGATCTCAATTATAAACCTTTGTTTCTTGCCTTTTAAATATTAAACAAAATAAGGTATATAGGCCTACACAGCAATTTGTCTTTGTAATCTGTATAGTTCAGAAATATATAAAATATAAAGAAGAAGTGATAACTTTTATAAATAAATACATAAGGGAAATTAACTTTTGTAGCCTTCAAATGCGAGAATTAGGCTAGTGACCCCCTAAGGCAAACATTTCATGAGCTGTGGTTCTCCCACATAATTGCTCACATTTCCTTTGTTACTCTTCCCAGTTCCCTGCTGGTTCTTTTCTGTATAAACTTCTTTTTCCCCCAATGTATGCCATTATAGAAATGAGAATCAAGTTTAATTAAATAAGAATTTGAAAATAGCTGGCATTTTCTTTATCTGCATAAACTATACTCTTGTTCCCTATGAAAGATTTCCTCAATAAAAACAAAACACCACCTAGCTCTTTTGAGCCACCAATTGACTAGAAATGAGCAGCATTACTTTTACATCCTTCAATTTGCTCCTCTTGCCACACACTCAATTTTCTTGTCTGTAGCCCTTATTCTTTGATTCTCAAACATTTACTAAGTATCTATCATATGTTAATTCTTTCAATATTCTGGTCACTACAGATACAAGTGCTATGAAAATGTGATGAACCAAATAATTATACATCTGTCTTCAAGACAAATGGCCAAATGATGAACTCAGCAATGCAACCAGTGGATTTACAACCCAAATCTGAATGAAACACATTATGGCTATTTGCAGTTGTCCTGTACATTATTACATACACAACAGAGAATTTCTCAAACAGGTCATGACCATCAATTGGTACTTCAGAATAGAGCTCTAATATTGCCCCTTTCTAGATAAGCAACCCAAGGAAGCATATTCTAGTCCAATGTACAGAAAAAAGATAAATCAAAAAATTGTCATCAAGTTGATTCACAAGAACCCTAGAGAACAGTGTAGAATTGCGTCATATAGGTTCCAAGACTATAGTAATTATGGAAGCAGACTGTGAAGTCTTTCTTCTACAGCACACATGCTGCCTTCTATGTTACCTTTGACTTTTATATTAGAAGCTATGCCCTTAGGGCACCACCTGGGCTTTTCCACAATATAGAAAGAACATCAGATTATTTCAATTTCAATCAGCTGTGATATCATGAACATTTGGTAATACTTCATACTTATAAGTGGGCTTCCAAAAGTTCTAGAAATAATGGAATTAAAAAATAATGGAATTTTCCCAGTGTTTCTAGAGCTTTTTCATCTATCTGCTGCATGGTCAATACGTTTGGCCTGTGCTAGCATTGTAGTAGCAAATATGACAAGATTATAGACCTCTTAACGTGTTTTATTGGATTGAAAAAAGGAAAAACAATATGGCACCATAAAATGTAGGTAGAAGCTAACCTCAGATGGTTATAATAAGAGAGAGAAAGAGTGAGAGAGAGTTGAACAGGAAAAAAGTATGTGAGTAAATGTGGTGTAGAGAAGAAGAGGACATTGAACTATTAGGAAAACCTAAATTTATGCAAGATAAGAATAAATGAGTTGGTCTTGCAAATATGTGACATAAAAGGAGGTTCTAATTACAGAAAATAGATAGGGGGAGACAAAGTCTATGATTCTAGCACTGATTATTAACCATTGATTCCAATAAGAAGTCCTGGAGCAGTGGTTCTCAATCTTCCTAATATGTGACCCTGTGATACAGTTCTTCAGGTTGTAGTGACCCCCAACCATAAATCATTTTTGTTGTTACTTCATAACAGTCATGTTGCTACTGTTCTAAATTGGGTGACCCCTGTGAAAGTCAGGAGGGCCCTTATGCTAGATCCTGGAATGCTGAGCTCAAGGGTGATGGTGGTCTCACCCTTGAAGTGAAAGAAGTGATGGCATCTTTAAAGACCTAAAATCTCAGAAATCTCATCTAGAGTTAATAGCAATCACAATCGACTCAGTGGCAATATATTGGACTATTTCATTCCATGTATGTATGAGGATACATCATTACTTAAAAACTGTGAACTCACTACTGAGTTGTTGATACAAGAGTTATCGAGAATTATTAAGAGTGGCTACTTTTGCTGCTGTTGCTTTAAGTTGTCTCAAAGCCTTTTGACTCTTACCTCCTTCCTGTGACAGAGCGGACACTCCTCACAGGGTTTTTCAGACTGCAATCTTTATAGGAATGGAACAAGAGGCTTTTTAACTCCCTCAGAGCAGCTGAGTGGGTAAGAGCTATCTGTAGAGACTCACTAAGAAGTGCTTTTTTTAGACAAGCAAACTGCAGGGCAAGAAGACAGTAAAGAAGCTAAGGAGATCAAGAGAGAGGAAGCAGGAAAATTAAAAAAAAGGTGGATTCAAGTGGCTGGAGATAGTGAAGTGGGAATAAAGGACGAGGAGAAGAGAGCCAACGGCCACCATGAAGATGGAGAGAAAAGCAAGAGTAAAATCAGGAAAATGATGCACATTGCTGAGACATTTGGACAGCATTTTAAAAACTACTAATAACATTTGTATATATAGATAGCATTTTGTAATTATCATTGCTATTACATTAGATTTCTTCAAAACACACAAATTGATGATTTTTCCTGGACTGAAAGTAAATTAAGTCTGTGAACTTTGGGATCAGTGAAACTTACAAGGTTGATCTTTTGAAATCATTGGTGTTTGGTATTTGATATCACTCACACCTTACCTTATATTGCTTATGGAGAGCTTTATTTAAAAAAGCAGAAGTAAATGCTGATTACACATATTTCTAAACAACTCCTTGGAACTGGTGATGCATGGTCAATTTGAGAAGTACCATAATTAACTAACTCCCAGATTATTAAAAATCATCAATTGTTATTCATACATCTTTACAATTTTTATTCATGAAACTCTAAAATATTCTACAAGTAGTTTAAATGCAAAAATGATAGTTAATGCTAAGACATTAGCATTTTCCTAACATCCTCTAATTTTAATAATACCATTTGACATCTAATCTAAATTTCCTGTACTATAATTAGCTCATTTTTGATCCACACAACCAGTGTATAGTATTTGCTTATACATTTATTATTGTACTTTATAGTTTTTATTACCAGGGGCTATTTTCTATATTTCTGCACACCAATTTTAATAGTGCTGCCTCAAGGTTTTAATTTTTTTCCCCACAGAGCAGGTGATAGGTTCAAATTGTCAACATTTTGATTATCATCTGAACTGTTAGCTACTGTGGCATGAGGAAAACTTATTTCTATAATAGTATAAAACTATTACAAGTTTTAAATTTCATGTACAATAAAAGCAACTTGAATAAACTAGCTAAAAATTGGTATAAAGCATAAATAGATTTATATGCAATAACTAGTAAGAATATTGATGTATATTTACTTGAAAAATAAAGTTTTTAAACCTAGATAGTATCATATAATACACTTTAAATTCATTTCACTTTCAATTTCTTAAAAGTACATTGTGAAATAATCATGCACAATTGCTTTGAATATATAATATAATATGAAGGCATTTACCTGTATGACACTATCCCCAGGGCTCATATCTGTGTAAACATAAACATCATAGGATATTTCAGGGAAAGTTGGAGTATTATCATTTGCATCCATTACTCGAATATTGACAATAACAGGCTCACTTTCTTGGACACCGTCAAATGCTGTTATCTTTGGGAATAGAAAAAAAACATATAATAGAGAAATCTTTGAAACATAAACAGGACAGACCTATTCTCAATTATTTAAGGAGTGCTTTCTATATTATTGAAGATTAAAAATGATAACTTATTTTTTAAGCTACACAAAGGACACAGTTATACAAATACATATATCAGCAAGTTTCAAAGTTATAAGAAGAAAATATTGAATATTTTTTATTTTCAATATATTCAATTCAAAGGGCATATAAATGAATGGATGTTGACTAATAGACCACACACAAACCCCAGTCTCCATGACACAGGAAATAGATGCTTTGATTACTTTGAAAGGGCCACATGGGGCCACAGAGGCAATAAGTGATAGAGAAGAAAGGTAAATAAAAATGGTAAACACTGCAAGAAATTGAGTAGAATAGTAATGCATTGCACTACTGTGTAGATTTCAATCAATAACACACAAAAATTGTGTATGAACTTTTTTCCCTAATGTCTGCTATTTGTTTATTTTAGATCATTGTATTGGGGTCTATGAATTTTTAATTAATTAATTTATTTAGATCATTGTATTGGGGTGAATGAACTTTTCAATAAAAAAACAAACTTGATTTTTGAACTTTCGTATGAACCACCAAAAAATGAAGCAGCTAAATACAGAGATGGATATTTAGATAAGTAGATACCAACAATGTCTTCAAGGTTTTCAGTGGACAGACAACAAAGCTAATTCTTAAAAATTGCCTGCTTGTTTTAAATTTTTTTACAGCAAATTATCTTTCACCTTTAATTTTTTGGCACCCAAAAGGTATTTGCATTTATAATAATTATGTTTATAGCAGCATAGAGACTCTAAATAGTGATTACAAATTGGTCATTAAAACTCATTGAAATTAGTTAAAAGTAGCTTCTTAATGGCATTGTTCTTTTTAAGAAAGAACAAAATCAGTCCTACATTATTGAAAAACTTGTTCCAGCTGACGTCTGAAACTCCGAAGCTCATGAACTTTGATTCAGAATGATCTTTGGAAGGGAGCATAAAGAAATTTCTTATCACCTGCTTTGGACATGTTGCCATGAAGGAGCAGTTCCTGAAGAAGGACAGCATGTTTGATAAAGTAAAGCGTCAGCCAAAAAAGAGGAAGACCCTCCACGAGACAGAATGACCCAGTGGCTGCCACGCTGAGCTCAGACATGGCACCATGTGTCTGGAGATCTCGGGACACAGGCAGTGTTCCCTCTCACTGCATATCAGGCACTATAAGTCAAAACCAATTCAGCAGCATCTAGAAACTATGGTGGTTCAAGGGTTTCAGTGTGGAGTTCTCATATAAGAAATTCTGTAGAAGTCTCTTTCTCTGTCCTTTTAGAGAAAGCTGATCTCTTTTTCTACCTTGAGAGAACTTATTTCAAAATCTTGAATAGTGCCTAGTCCTTTTATTTTTTAAAACACCTTACTTATTTTAGTTCTATTGTATTGTTTTTCACATATTATACAGTTTAACCAGTCAATAATATTAAAGCTTGTGAAATCATCACCAAAAGCAATTTCAGAAAATTTTCTTCATGTTCACAATGATGTCAATTCCTGATTTCATTCATCCTCAACTGCCATGCTCCAAGACATTTATCAGTGTCATTACTGTCTGTAACGATCAACTATCCTGGATTTCATATACAGAAAATCATACAAATCCTGCGGCCCACTGGCTTGGCGGTTCAAATCCAGCAGCAGCTCTCCAGGAGCAAGGCTGGGCCTCTCACTCTCACCAGAGGGCAGTGATGCCCCCCCACACACACACAAAAGAAAGAAAATTATACAAATCACAAGAGGAAGCAAGTATAAAGAAACCCACAAATAAAAATGCCTGACAATAATAACTGGACAAAATATAGAAAATCATCAATAAAAGTAGAAAATATTAAAAACTGAAACAGCTATAATATGGGTCAAAAAGGGAGGTCACGGGATAAGGTAATACATTTCAATCTAACTATATCTGTCATAGTCGACCGTCCACACCTCTCGGTGGGATGCAAGACCTTACTTTTGATTTGTCTTGGCCTCTCCAATCTTTTGTTCTGTCCACGTATGAGAGAGCATTCTTTCTTATTCTTTGATAACCATTTACAAGCACAAAAATAAGCCACTTTTTTGTTTTTGTTTTGTTCTTTTGCCTTGGATAGCTTAAATTCAGAATTTCTCAGATTCCATGGACTATCATTTTGGACCTAGTAATTCTTGGCTGTGAGAGGTCTACACAGTATATCATAATGTGCTTGTCAGCGATCTGATGTTTGCTCGTGAGATACTAGCAATTACCGTCCTCCTTCCCACCATTGTAAGAGCCAAAAAAACAAAGAAACAGTGCTATACTTTGTGGGTTCACACTTGTAGTATCTCAACAAAAGTCAATCCCCATTTTATGATACAACCTCAAAACTTCAATTTTTTTCATGTTTCTTTCTAATAAAAATTATACTTCTACAGGAATGCAACTATATAAACTTATAAACGTAACTTGAAAAATTAATCTGGAAAACTTTTATTATTGATAGTCTCTCTAGTGCTACTTGAAAACACTACATCCTACTTCTCGGTTAATGTTTCAGTTTTAAAGGCACATCTCTTTCACGTACATACATATACAAATGCATAAATAAATGCTGCTTGCTGAGCCCTGGTGGAGTAGTGGTTGTGCACGGGACTGCGGCCCACTGGGATGGAGGTTCAATTCCAGCTCACAGGAGGAAAGACTGGGGCTCCTACTCCCAGGCCCAGAGGGCAGTGATGCCTAAAAATTTAAAAATAAAAAAAATTTTAAAAATCAATGTTGCTTACCGAAAAGGTGTAATATTGTTGTTCCTCCCGGTCCACAGGTTGAAGTAAGGTCAGGTAGCGAGTGATACCAGTCTGTGTGACAGTGAATACCGAGGTGTAATCATTCAAAAACAGGTGGACCTCAGGGTCTTTTGTCTTTGAAAAGCAAAGCAAAACATTGTTTATTATGTTTAATTAAATACTTGCTATTAGTATCATATCTAGGAATTGAATTTTCAATTTTTTATTAAAGAAAAACTGATACGAATTTCCTTTAAAAAGAGAACTTTGACTGAATGGCTGCTCCAAATTGAACTAATCATCTAAATAGACTATAGTACATTGTAAAGAAAACAACATTATGAAACACATACAAGTTATAATTAATGTGAACAAAATTAAAATTAATAGGAATATCTAAAGAGCAGAATATCTTACTGAATTATTTTTTGCTCATTTTAGTAATATTTTCTAGAAGGTATCTCTAGTGGAAAAATAATAAATAATATGAAGTAAAGGAATCTGGAATCCAAAATTTTAATTACAGGTTTTTATAATCATCCAGTTTGTAGTAGTGAACTGCATATATGTATATTATTACTCAGTTCTAACTTAGGGTGTAAAATAAAAATTAAATTAATATACTGATCATTAGCAATAAATACACGCTTGTCATATTTTATTTTAATGCTGTATGTATTCTCCAAATGAAAGCATGATATTTATTTTAATGAATACATTTCTGTTCATTTGATGAAAACTTACAAATTTATCACATGTTCTTATTAAGCTAGAGCAGTGGTTCTCAACCTTCTTAATATTGAGATCCTTTAATACAGTTCCTAATTCTGTAGTCACCCCCAACCATAAAATTATTTTTGTTGCTACTCCATAACTGTAATTTTGCTAGTCATGTAATTTTGCTCAGCAACCCCTGAGAAAGGGTCATTCAATCCCAAAGGGTTGAGAATCACAGGTCTAGAGATAAGATTAATTATACTGGAAGAAGACAGCAATGTCAAATGTTCAAGGAAAATTGATTGTTATCCTTGAGAAAAAAGGATCTGTAGCCTCACATGTCTTTGGAAAGCAATTCACTCTTTCCAGTAACCCCAAGGTATGAATCTCTGAAATTCTAATAGCAAAATAAAGATATAAAATGAACATCCTTGGGATATCTTTACAATGAAATAAAGAGTCAGCTAAGATAAGTCAAAGTAGAATACTGAAGTAGTGATTACATGTCTAAGCAGTAGACTGGTAACCAAAGTGTCAGTGGTTCAAACCCAAAATTACTCCGTTGGAGAACCATGTGGCAGTCAGCTTCTTAAAAGATTTGCAGCATTAGAAACTATCAAATAATTTTACGTTGTCCTTTTGAATCTCTGTGAGTCAGAATTGATGGCAATGTGCTTAGGTTTTACTGCTTGTTTATTTTTACATAAACAAAAAATCATTTTGACACTTGAAGTATAACAAGCTATTGGATTTAAAAATATGATACCAGAATGAAATTTAATTTAATCTGATGATATATGTTACTGCTTGTCATCAGAGTCTCAGGGTGAGCCCCTGTAGGGGACTGCTTAACATTTGTTATTTGAACAAAAGTAAAACCCACTTAAAAAAAGTATACACGTGAGAAAGTTGAAATTTACAGTATTACACACAGTGAATTTAATTTAAATCAGAATTACTGCATAACTTAATGTAGAAAAGTATTTTGACTTATAAAACAAAAAAATCTTTAAAATATTGAAAGTTATGTCTATTTCTTATGCCTCTGTGTTTAATATTTTCATTTGAACCTGAATCAGGTAATGTATTTATAATCTCTTATTCTGAGGTTGTCTCTAAGGTCATACATTTGAGGCGTGCACTATCTTTCAGACCCCTGCTGCTGGGGTAGTTATCCATTGGGTTGTTATCTGCCTGAGAGGTCACTTTAAACCAGTAGCTGCTTCTCACGAAAAAGACTGGGCTTTCTGGCCTGTCAACAATTGCAGGCTTAGAGATTCAGAGGGACAATATTATCCTGTCTTGTCAGGTTGCTCTGAATAGGCATCAACTTGTTGGCAGTGCATTTGGTTTGGGTTCGGTACTATGTTTATTCTAGAATACAATAGGAGTGGTCATTTATAAGTTTGTGCCAAACATCCATGAATTTCTACTTATTCATGGACTTTTAGAAGTCCTCTTATAAACAATAATTGCTATTTATTAGTTGGAAATTTATCTAAGATAGTGATATATATGCATAGTCAATATTTTGTATATGCTGATAATTTCAGACAGATATGTCAGTTGTTTCCTTTTAATGTCATTCAGTTACTCATCAGATTTTCAAAATGAGATTTTTGATTCATTTTTTGAGGGATACCAAAAATACCCCACGGAACTTTTCCAACTTAGGTATTTACATTGTTTGAGAAAACAACCATATCACCTTCAAAGTATTCTCCATTACACTGAGTTCAGTTGTCAATTGTATACAATTGTTTCATGTAATACAAATGTTCCATCTTGAAAACATTTTTTAAACTCATGTTTAGAGATGGCTGACAGCACCTCCTTTTATTTTTCTCTTCTTCACATTTTCTGCATTTTCAAAGGATGGTTCTCTATGTCCCTCTTCATTCATGGATACAAAAAATAAGTTGCACATGGTGAGGTCATGTGAGAAAAGTACAGGAGTCAAAAGGTGTTTTTTTTTTTTTTTTGTCAAAGACTGTCATACTGAGCAGGTTACATGAGTAGATGCATTGTTATGGCAAAACCAATTCCTCAACTGACACAAATTAGGCCTTTTGTCACAAAATAATACACCAACTCTACAGACCCTCTAAATAGAAAGCTTGATTAACCATCTGATCTCGTGGAATGAACACCAGATGCAATAAGAGTTGACATTTTTGTTCATTTGGCAAGTTGGTCAGCCAGAATGAAATTTGTCATCAATTGACATTTTATCTTTTTTTTTAATCTTTTTGATATAAGTAAATCACTAGTATGCTTGAATTTTTCCCACTGTGAAATTTTTGTAAGCTATGTTCAACATCACAACAGTTTCTGTGGCATTTTTCCCGAGCAGGACATAAATTTTCAGAGTCACACACAGTTCTCTTAAATTGGCCAACACAAAACATGAGACTCAAGTGAAGCTGATTTTATGAAAAAATTCATTTTGACCAGACAGAACTTTCCCAGGAGATGCCATATGGTACACTAACTCAAAGCAAGTTCATTCTCACCTAGGAGGGAAATATGTTCAAGAAAGCTCTTCTCTGCCCAGCACTGAAGAGCTGTTTTGGGGTACCCCCACATATGTTGGTTAATAAAGGAAATAAAATTTTTATTTATAAAATGAAATTGTGAAATGTACAGGGGAGCATAGTGTAAGCCTCACTTAAAATTTCTTGTTTTTTTCTATTTTGTGTCAAGTAGGGTAAAAGTCAATTATTGATGTAGAAATTATAAAAATAATATATTTGAGTTCACCTAAAATTGCTAAAGTAATCATGAATATCTATTTTTAAGTGTCTCTATTTGCTTTTAAATAATAGCTACACTTTTTTGTTTTTAGTTTTTTGTTTTTTGGGGTGGCATCATTGCCCTCTGGTGGTGGGAGTAGGAAGCCCAGCCTTTGTTCCTGTGACCGCTGCTGGAATTGAACCTCCATCCTGGTGGTGCGCAGTCCCACGCACAACCACTATGCCACCAGGGCTCAGCCCAATAGTTACACTTTTAAGTTCATATATTTTTATCTGTCTTCTGAATATTCTATCAATGGTCCTATCTAACATGACTTATGTAACTCATAATGTAAGCCACATTATTTAGGCAGTCTATTTTTGCTGTATGATTCACTTACCAAATATTTACTTCTTTTCTGCTCAATCCCTTTGGTGATTCTTTTTATCTTAGTACATGATCCATATTCTTTCTTTTAGTGGCTTCTATTAATGCATTGGTTAGTACTCATCAATATATTCACCACATATTCAAGTGTTTTAAAGAGTTTGAATATGTTAAGAGTTATGATGGGACACTGCTGCAACGAACACTATCTTTTAAACCAGTGTATGAATAACCTTCTGCTATTTCTCTTTGATAACTTTGTGAGCACCCTCAGATTGTCATTGTGAAGTATTTTCTTTCTGAAAGATAATATAGATATGAAGGTTCCTTATACAGACTGCCTCCAATTTGATAATCAGAGTTAATAAAACTTCTTGACAATCTAACTGCCTCAACTTTTTGAGTCATTTTATAACTAGCTAGACAACTAAACAAGTTCTGCTAGAATTCTAGAGTATCAATTTTAGTAATAAAATTATACAATACATTCATATTCTGTGGCAGTCATGTATTTGAGATGTCAAATATCATGGTTGAGATGTAGGGGTGGAGTCTAGCCTGTTAATCTGGAGATTGCCATTGAGTAGCCAATGAGGCTTCTGTGTGCCCATGACTTTCTCCTGAGACTTCTGGGAAATCTCACGGTATTTACCTTGTAGAGATCAGAGGCCATTTCCCCAGTTGTTGGGAGTCAGTCTCTGAGACAATGAACTATGGACAGGAAAAGATTGCAGTGTCCCAGGAGCTGAAGGAGCCAGAGGAGAAGCCACATGGACTTATCCTGATGGAACCAGACCTCTGAAGCTGGGCAAGCCACGTGGAGATCCCTGCCAGTGCTGAGTTGCTCCTATCGCCACTGGGTGCTATTGATGGACCCTGAGTCCTGGAAGTGAGGAGCCAATGGGGAGACCCCTGCAAGCACCAAGATTCTGCACCCACTAACCTGTGACTTTGTGAGTCGGAAGGAGACTATAGAATGGTATAGGGCACACAGGGTGGTATCAGATTTATGATTTTGAACCGGACTGGGTTGGTATGCTTTCTCAAGATTTCATTCCTTCTGTATATAAAGCTTACCCTTATATCCATATGCATGTCTATGAATTTGTTTCTCTAGTCTACCCAGACTAACACACTTACCATGGTTCATAGTATACTCTAACTTTCCATGCATACTTAACATCTGATTAAATATAACTCTTCTGGAAAATTACATATATTTAAATTAATAGACTTTCAAGATGAATATATAGTATACATAGAGTTTATTGGTGAACAGCCTGATGTTTCTTTAATTAATAATACAGATTTGGAAGTATTCAGCCAATTATAATTCAAAAGTAAAATATTTGAGATTATTTCCTTGGGGTAATAATAGCTTTAAATCTGACTCTTTTGGATTAATTCACAATGTGTACTGTGGCAGTGATGTACTTGATATAATTTCATGATTGGGAGTAGAGGGGTGGAATCTATCTAGCCTGTCAATCTGGAGATAGCCAGTGAGGCCTCTGTGTTGGGCATGGCTTTCTCCTGAGAATTCTAGGAAGTCTCAAGGTATTTCCCAATTGGAGAAGAGAGACTTGACTCAGTTCATTGGAGATGAACTACTGACAAGATGAGATGACAACATGCTGATAGATCCTGATTCCTGGAGACTGGAGGAGCCAGAGCAGAAGGCACAAGGGCTTACCCTGATTGATCCAAACTTCTGGGACTGGAGAAGCCATGTGGAGACTCCTGCCAGTGCTGAGATGCTTCTACCTCCAGTGAACACTGCTGATGGACCCTGAGCCCTGGAAACAAGGAGCCATGGGGAGATCCCTGACAGCACCGGGATGTTTCTTCTGCCACTGGGCACACAAGACTCTGTACCCACTGACCTGTGATTGTCCTGGTTTCATTGCACATGCTTCGTAAGTCAGAAGGAGACTTTAAAGACTGAGATTAGACATATGGGCTAATATAAGGCTTATGACCTTGGACTGGACTGGGTTGGGATTCCTTCTTAATGTTCCATTCCTCTTGTAAGTAAACTTTTCCCTTATATCCATATGCATATTTACGAATGTGTTTCTCTACCCAGACTAACATATGTATCATGTATTTTATTAATATTCTAAATATATATGTATATATACTCAAAATTTATATATATATATATATATTATATATATAGTATCAACATCAAATTTCAGTGACTCCATGTCAGTAATACTGTGATTGGCAGTACAGGTAGAACCTCTAACCATCTCAGAACTAGATGCTCATTGTTTTGATGGACTAGGGTATGAATCAACAAATAACTTTCTAGATTAATCTTCTGATAGAAACAGCTGATATTATGAAATTCTCATTTACACAAAGGCACTTAAAGTAAATATAAGTGTTCTAGCTTAATAAGTACACCGTTGCCCCCTTAGTAGTTCTTCTTTTCCCTCCCTCAAAACAGAAGGCCATATTGTTTTTACCCTGAAGTGCACATTCAGTATGTACTTTAAATATTATATTATTTGTGGTAAAGAAAATTAGCTTTGAAATTCACACAAAAGAAAACAATATCACAAATGTAAAGAAATAGCATGCATAAATATAAAGACAACAAATACATAAATTGAAAATAATCAAAGATATGCCATAAAATAGAACACTAGATATATGGAAAACTATGTTCAAAGATGACGCTCTATTATATTAAGGCCATTTTGGCTTTAAATATAGGATAGAACACACACATGATGATATGCTCATGTATGATGACATATAAGCACATATAGTACAGAAATACATATGCAAGAGAAACTTCAAAATGCTCATAGAAAAGGGAATTGAAAGACAGTGCATTTTCCTCCAAATTTTTGAAGCTCTTCAAATATATGTATGCACACATATGCAGTTGTATGCCTAATTATGAGCATATACACAAAGGAAAAAGCATAACATTAAAAATACTAAACTATCGAGGCACTTCAAAAAGCTATGGGAAAGGTTTGTTATGTTTTAATCCACGTTTCCACAAATTTTTGAAGTCTGCTTATATTTTTAGCTCATCTGTCAGTTTGAGTTAATTAGTAACAGCTATCTGAAGCACTCTATTCAAAAGGGCTCAATTCCAAGTTAGAAGTTTTCATAAACACTGATATGATGAATTAGTAATATATGTCATGGAGTAAAATAAACTTTAATATTTATATTATTAAGTCTACTCATTGTAAATTTTAATTTCTAATAATTCTCGTAATGAAATTTTATTAATATTCATATTGAATTTTTGGTACTCGATTTCACAATAGTATGGACAATAATTGGGAGTCCTGGTGGCAGAGTAGTTAGCATTGGGCTGCTCACGGCGAGGTCAGCATTTGAAACCATTTCCCAGCTTGTTGGAGAAAGACACGGCCTTCTCCTCCAAGTGAGTTCTGCTCTGAGAAAAACATGGGCAGTTCCACCTCGTCCTACCGGAGCACCAGGAGTGGAAAGCAACTCCGTGACAGTGAGGTGGGACTTGATTTGATAGCAAAAATGTCATTTAAAATTTGCAAATGTTTATGAAGTCATTTTAAGTATTTTTACAAGTCCTCATGGGATTATGGTCTATTTATCGTACTTGAGAGCCCTGGTAATGGGCTGGTGCAATCTCACTGGTCACTCTGTAGGGGAAAGCGAGGGCTATCCGCCCCCGGCAAGATCTGAAGTCTCAGAAACCCTCAGGAACAGCCCTTCTCTGTCCTCTATGGTTACCATGACCCGGACACAACTCTATGGAAGTGAGCTCCATTTTAATAAAGAAGACCAAGAACTAGAAAAAGAACCACAGCAAAGAACCAAACAGCAAAGCAAACATTCACACCTACTACCTACAGGGATGCCACCAGGTGGGACCTGTATGGAAATTAAGTGTCAGAAAAAATGTAAATATAAATGATTGCAATCATAAATATGGTATAAATGAACACTAATGGAGATTAAAATTTTTAATACAATTAAGCTATATTATCTCTCTTTTTAGTACTGCTAAACCACTTACACACGAAGAAATAATGATATTTATAAAGCACATAAATACATAATAACTTTAAATTTTACTGGAATGCATTTACAAATGAATTAAGTTTAAATAGAATCAAGACTGAATCATTGACCTTCTAGAAATCAGATGTATAAGCTTTATTATTGTCCTCTTTTCTTCCTATAGCTAAAATTCAATAATCAAAATTTACTGACTGCACCACAAAATATCTATCCCTTTTGGGAACTGTAAATTTAACAAGTTACCTGACATTGTAAATCACTAAGATAGAATTCAAAGTAAAATTTCACAAATATTTCAAACCCAGCAATTCTTGTCACCCCATCGCGGCAATACCTGGTGAGTCTGACAGTCCATTACAGAGTGCTTGCTACACATTCTAACAGCTGTATTATTTTGCACTGACTGGACAGCCCAGAGGAACCCTGGTGCCACAGTCATCATGAACTGGGCCGGAATCCATACGGTCACAAGTTTTGAATCACTGGGTATCTGAGACCACTAGCTGCTCTGCGGGAGAAAGGCAGGTTTTCTACTCCCACAAACATTCCAGTCTCAGAAATCACAGGGGCAGCTCTCCTCATCCTATGGGGTGGTCGTGAGTGGGCAGGGATTCAAGGCCAGGGGGCTGGTTTTTGGTGTGAGACAACCCAGCCAAAACAGGATGTGCATGGCCTAGTTGGCATTACAAAATTAAATAATATGAATATATGAACAAAGTGTAAATGCAGGAAAGTTTGCTACTGTGTTAGAAACTACAACAACCTTGTTTAAGGTTAAATTTTGGTAATTGCCATGGTGGTGTAGTGGTTATGCCTGGCTCCAGTAATTACAAGGTCAGCAATTCTAGACCAGGAGCTGCACGGAGGTAGAAAGCTGGAGGTTTCTGCTCAGAACTCCCAAGGGGTCATTCTAGCCAGTCCTTTAGGACGACTATGAGTCAACAGTGACTTCACAGCAGTCAGTTTGGTGAAGGTACTTTACGAGGTTTTTAGCAATTGCTCTCAGTATACAGAACAGAGATTGCCTGTAATCCTTTGACTGAGCTCATCTAACCAGGTGAAGGCCTTTAGAGCAAAAGTTGCAGTGTGTCGACAGAAAAATTATGATGTTTCTTGTGGGAGAAACAGTTCCTTTCTGCAATTTAAGACTGCCCACCTTCCACTACAAGTTTCTGACATTCTGAAATGCATTATCAATTGAGCCAATGTTAAGAAGAGATCTCTCTACTTCTCTCTTCTTTTATCTATCCATAATCTATTTATCTATCTATCATCTACATATTGTGTTTCTATCTTCCATCGACACACTAACATACACACAGTTTCAAAAAGTTCATGGGTAAAATGGAGTTAGAAGATAAGAAAAATTTCCATGAATTTTTGAAACACTTTAAAATTGTGTGCAGGAGGGTGGATGGGTGGACGAGTATATGCATCCTTAAAAACATATCCTTGAAGCCTGCTTAAAATGTGAATGTACATCGAATTAAAAACTAAATAGCGGGCTGAGCCCCGGTGGTGTAGTGGTTGTGCACGGGACTGCGGCCCACTGGGATGGAGGTTCAATTCCAGCAGTGGGACTGGACCTCCTACTCCCACCACCAGAGAGCAGTGATACCCCCACCCCCCAAAAAAAATTAATAGCATCCACACCAATATTTGTGGAACATCACTGGGTCAGTCAGCTATCTTCTCTTTATTCTGGATAAGACATACTGTTTGTTTGTTGGGCATTCTAGTGATAACTTGGTAATTTAAGAGGTTTATCATTATTATTATTTCTTATGAAACCTGCTAGACTTCTGTGGATAATTATTTTCATTGAATTAGTATGGGAAATTGGTCCATATGTGGTGTCTTGGCTAATCTTCTCAGCTGACAGGTTAGTGGTTCAAACTCAGCCATTTATGCCTGGGGCGGGAGGCCAGGGGGCAATTGGTTTTCCCTCAAGATTGAAGTCTTGGAAATCCCATTCAATGTTGTCCTTGGCTCTTGGATATGGAGAGTCTTTGTGAGTCAAAATTGTCCTGGAAGTTGTGGGTGTAAGTGAAGTTCTCTGATAAGAAAGTTAGCGTCATTTATCAGCTTTGAACCACAAGTTTTATTCAACAGAATGTGTTCTGAAAGAGAACTGTGATATATTTTGAGAATTTTTAAAGATCCAGATTTAAAAGTTTGTTATTGCCAAAGACATAAGACCCTAAAATTTTTGAATCCCTTCTTCTTTCATTAATATGGGGGAAAACAGTCTTTAAAAATATTTAATTTGGTTATTGTAATATTTATCTTCCTATCCTTTTTCAAATTGATTTTAAATTTTAAAATATAAAGATCTATAAATACCCTGTTCAATAGAATAGTGGCTACCAGCCACATGTGACTTGCTGATTTCTTAAACTATAGCTTGCCTGAGAAACTGACCTGGTAGATTTTCTTCTTTAATTTAATTAATTTAGATTTATAAAGTCCCAGGTGACTACTGAGAAGCACAGCGATAATATGCTTTTGCTATTTCATATAATTCTATTGGGGAATGCTCTTCGAGAGTGAGAACTCACGGACATGGAATTTTCAATAGCAACATTCAGACATCCAATTCTCACTATCTACAAATATATGTATGTGTGTATATGACAAAGCGAAGATACTTTGTAGAACCAAAGGGAAACTGCTTGGGGGCTGGGGGCCTCTGGGGACTGAGCACAGCTCTCATCCTGGTTTGTTGCTTTCGGGCATCATTCTCTTTCCCTGATAATGGGCTGTGCCCAACCATCTCAGAGTCACATATATTTCTTTACTATATGTTGCCATAGTCTTTCAGCTCCAATTTTTTTCCTCATTAAATTCTAGGGAGGATTCAAAGTGGCCTGGTATAGATTACCTGTCCACTGTTTGTACAAGTCACTGTGACTAAAGTGATAAATGCTCTGATTTTCCTAACCTGACCCGCTTTCCAATTTTGTTTCCAGTGTCAGGTCCAGCAAAACAGTAGACAATCATGTGTGGCGTAAGGGAGTATCGCCCTAAACAGAGCAAATGACTGAAATGTGAGCTGGTCCGCTGCCATGAAGGACTTTCTCCTCTAAGAATAGACCATGAGAATTCCTGTTCCATGGCTGCCTACATTGTTTTTCTACTTATTTTTGGCAAGGCTATTATTATTTTGCCCTACCAGTCATGCATAACAAAGATGGCATACCAACTTAAAACCCCCCAATGAAACACTCATTTCCTTTCATATGTCAGCTGTACACTGAAGGAGGGAGGGTGCTGCTTGATGCAAGCATAATATAGTTATTTAAAAATGCTAGATTTGGAGTTAAATAATAGCATCAAGAATTTCATTTTTGACATAGTTTGTTCTCATTTCCATAGTCCATATAATCTTATCTTCATTGATCCCACTGGGGCAAATACCATGATAGAATTTTGATAATTAAGTGTTATGAAAAATGGGTTGTTTTCATGCAGTATCTGAAGATTTTTCTGTATGTTAACAAAAGAAGTACAAAGTATGCACCATTAACTTACATCTTCGATGTCTTTGTCCAAAACTACAATTCTTAGTGGAGTGGTCAAGTTGAGGCTGTCTGAAATAGTGGATCCCACGGGAGCCGATTCCAGGATGTAGCCTTGGTAACTGGGCATTGTGAAATAGGGACTCTGATTGTTCTCATCCAGTATTTCAATGTGCAGACTGGCAAAGGCAGGGAGAGGATGTCCATTGTCTTGTTCTGCCTAAATTAAGTGTAAGAAAATAAACAAAAGTTTTTGAAGTTAAAAGTGATAGAATCTCTTTATAGTGCTACATTCATGCTAAGTTCATTGAGCATCATTATAAAATGCAGAAATCATGAAAATGATAAAATGCAAACCCAGAAAGGCTTGCTTTGTTTTTTTCTCTTTATTCAGTGAATAATTGTATTTTAAAATTCAAAGAAAATCACAGCAATGACTTATCGTGTTTGTTACTGTATATTTTAAGAAGATATAATGGTAACAAAAGCGAGAAACAAAACCTAAGTGAAGAAGCTTGATAAAATTTATAACATATGTTAAAAAGAAGATAAAACATATTATAAGCTAGATAGAATATTATTTTTATTTTATTTCTTTACTTCATTCCATACTATGAATTATATACACATATACATAATGGTATATATAGTTAATATGCTATGGATAGACTTATTGCCTGAAAGTTTTAGATAAAAATAACTTAAATGTGATATCATAATAGCAATGAAATTTAAATATAATTTAATCAGAAATGTAGTTTTCAAGTGAAATTCATTTTAATATGTTTGATATATAATCATTTTGAGTTTTCTGTTCTTATATTAAAAAACATAATGATGGATTATATTTATGACAAAATTTTTAGGAAAAACCATTTTTATGCTGTGAATGGAGACACACTATATAGACACATATATAGTTCCATATGGAAAAAGAATAAGCACATTATCTAACTTTATAGATCTATGTATTGAAAAATCACAGAGCACATACAGAAAAGAAGGTATAGAACAAATACAGGGATTTATCAAAGTGGCAGAGTGTCAAGTGAATATATTACATTCAAGTAGGTTTCCATAAATGGGCAATGGGGAGACTTTAGTATAAAAATTCAAATAATAACCCTGAACCTTATATGGAATGTCAAGATTCCAAAGAGCTAAAACAATACTGAAATAGAAAAAGAATGCATGAGGGCTCATTCTGCCAGATTTTAGAGCACATAATACTGCTACAGTCATTGAAGCAGCCTGGCATGACAGACATATATACCAATGAATAGTAAGTTTAACAATTCCTAAATAAACTCACACATCTTTAGTCAACTGATTTCAGCCAAAGGTGCTAAGTGTATGTGATGGGGGTAAATGATGTATTTAATGAATGGTTGGGAAACATAATTTCTACATTCAGAAAAATGAAATGCCACATCCATATCAAAATAAATTCAAAAATGATTAAGGATTTAAATGTGCAAACTGAAACTGTAAAGTTCATAAAGACACATTCAGGGTAAAACTTTCAGACTGAGTTTAATAATAAAAGGATATAAGACAAAAGGTAAAATAATGAGAGTTCAAAAAATGAAAAATAAACAAATAAATTTTATGTTCACCAAAAGTACCATTAATCAACCAAGGGGTGCAAATAAAAATCACAAATAAGATATGTTTAAGAGCCTGGGTAGCAGTGTGGGATAACTATTGCATTGCTAACTTAAAGGTCTGTGGTTTAAAACCACCCACCACTATAAAGGAAAAAGATGATTCCGGCTGTTCTTGTACTTTTCTAAAGCTTCAGAAACACTGTATGGATTGCAATCAGTTGGAATAAACTTGTTCACAGTGGACAACATGACTAAGATAAAAAATAATAAAAACAAAACAGATAATAACAAATGTCAATATGGATATGGGGAAACTAAGACATCCATTTTTGGTTAGAAAACAAAATTGTTCAATCACTATGAAAACCATGTATTGGTTCCTCAAAAAGCTAAATATCAAACTACTGTATGACCCAACAATCTCACTCCTAGATATAAATTCAAAAAACTGACATTCTGTACACTTCTGTGTACATAATCAAAAACTTATACAACACTATTTGCAATAGAAAAAAGGTAGACACTTCCCAAATGTTCATCAATAGATGAATGGATGGATACTCCAAATGTGGTACATACAGGCAATAGGATAGCATTCAGATAGAAGAGAAAACAAAGTCCTAATGAATGGATTCAGAAGACATGCTGAATGAAAGAAGTCCATCTTGAAGGGGAGAATATTGCATAACCTCACTTACAAAAAAGGACAAGAAAAATCAAATGTAAAAAGACCAAAGTTAATTAGTATGTACTAGGGGTAGGAGGAAGGGAAGAGATGGAAGTTGAAGGTAAGAAGAAATCATATTGATTACGGATAGAGTGGCCCAGATGACTATTTTAATTGCTGCCAACATGTTATGCACCTGTAAACGTATAAATAACCAAGGTGTGTGGTATATTTACAATCACAACAAACAGGAAAGACTCGCCCTTGAACCTGTGCATGTGCAATCAAAAACCTCATGAAATGTAGTTCCTTGAACTCTATTGACCTGGGTAAACAGGAAGGAGGATCAAGAATAGGAGGCAGTGACAGAATGTGGAATGTCATACATGCACAATTGTTTCCTCTCCTATGAGAATAGTCCAGGATGGTGCCTGGCCACCATTACTGGACTTTATTTTCAAACTTCACACACACACACACACACACACACACACACAGTCCTGATCAAAAGCAAGGAATTACAGAACAGAATACTGATTTTAAATTGCTTCCCATTTTCTAGAACTGTGGAAAATGAAATCACCGCCCTGGGATAATCTTTAAACTTTAACCAAAATATGTCTTGAATTATTCCTAAAAATGAACAACTTAGAAAAAGAGAGAAAATCAGTATCACTGATTGTACATGTAGAAACATATTGGTGTGTATTTTGCTTTGCATCATTTCATAAAAGGCACCAAATAAATTAACTTTATAAAAACCAAAAAAGAACTGTCTAGAAGCCCCTACAGTTATGCACTATGTTATAAGGTTTCTATGAATCAGAATCAGCTAACTGAAACACAATAATGACCTGGAACAGAATAAGATGGAGATAAGATGTAAATGTGTCAAATGCCTGTCTTTCTTCTCACTTATAGAAGCCAGGGAATTCGCAGGTTATATGGTGCCACTTTCTTGCAGCAGGCTTTTAAGTATTGGTTATTTGAAAAGAGTAGATTGATGACCATAATAAGTTCATGTCTTTAACATTTTATTAAAGAATAATATAAAGAAACATTTATATACTCCAAATATATCTTACTGTGTAATAAGTTAAATATATTAATCTCTGTGAAGAGTTCATTACAACTGACTTCTAGAAAAGTTTTTCCCAAATTTAGAGAACTCATTGATATATTTTGATGTTACATGAATTAATTTGAAATGTGTTAAATTTCTGTTTAATAAAATATTAACTGATGAATTATTGCTTAAGTAGTTATGGTTCTCAACCCATTCAAATTGAGAGGAAAACAAATTTTATTAAACACTGAACTGTTTTGCTACATGAGCTAATGGCAGTTTTATCATACATAGCAATGATAGTTCATTGTTCTAACTAGAGAATCTAGAAGATGATCTTTTTCACTGCTAATTATATTTTAGCATTTAATGAAACTTTAATTTATTATGTTGTTCAATTCTCATAAAACTCACTGAAATCCAGTCAATTTCGATGCAATGGACAGAGTAGAACTGTCTCTGAGGGTATTTGAGATCCTAAATCTTTATGGGAGCAGAAAGCTTCATCTCTCTCCCATGTAATGGAAGGTACATTTGAACTGCTGACTTTGTGGTTACAAAATCAATGGATAATCTATTCCATTTAGGCTTCTACTCAATTAACAAGGTAGATATCAATTTGCTCCAGAAGGAATAATGATGTTTCCTATTATTCTAATTTTTATATTTTTAATCATTTTATTGGAGGTTCGTACAACTTTTACCACAATCCACACATACATTCCTTGTTGAACATACCTTGAATTATCATTTGCTAATTACTAATTGGAAATTATCACAATAATCTCACCAGCAAACAATAATCTTCAAGGATTTTACAAAAAAAAAGTATCTTGATAATATTGCCTTTGAATTAGAGTTTAGGTAACCCTTGTATTATCGTGTAGCTCATTCAAGCCATTAAATTATTATTTGGTAGCAGACTGAAGAATTTTACAGTTGAAAATATTTGCAAATCTTTATAATTCACTAAGAAGAATAATTTTATTAAAATGTGACTCTGTAAAGAATTATGTATTCTTTTTTTCACAAACTGTGTGCACATCTGACATTATCAGTCCATCGATGTTCTTTATACAGCCTGCTGGGCTGATGAATGTGTGCTGATTCATAGTATGTTCTTCTAGAAGTTCCTCTGTGGCATAGCACAGGCTTCCTGAAGACAGCTGACCAGAGCGTGATGTACACTTGAAAACATCATTTTTCTCTGTGAGAAACTAATTGGTCCACATGGGGTTCTGGCCCAGTGACCTTGTCCTGATTAAAGCAAGGATGCTCTTCCTGGACCTTCTAGGTTGTACATGTCATTCACAACAGGAATTTTCCTTTAGTCTTCCCTGCTTTTTTAATCTAATTATTAAAATTGTAACCATGCTATATCTGAAATATGCCAGAATTTTCTGAAAAGCCCCTTTCATATTTGTAGATATACAAGAAGAATCTATGAAAAAGTATGAGAGTAGGGGAGAATTTTTAAAAGGCAAAATATTTTAAGATAAAAGAAGCTTTCAATGTACATTCTATTCATGTATTGTTAATTTTTCATTGTAGTTGTGAAGCTCGTCAAAGCATATTATTTGCACAATGAAGAAAGTGGGAATCAGGGAAAAAGGATATAGCAAATTAGATCAATAGAAACAACATATTTATATATTTATCTTTTCTTTATCTTAAAAATAGAATATGGAAGCTGTGCCTGCTTTTATCCTAATATTAGTTTCTTGATAGTAAACATTATTAATTTTATATTGCTACTGTGTACTTTATAATTATTTTTATATCTGGCTCCAAAGCTTATATTCCTACCATATTCTATTCTTCTCTTATAGATATTAAAACTTGCAATTTTCTTTAGATGAAGAAGTGGAAAGATCTGCTTTATGTACACAGATGTAAGTAACAGTCATGCCTAAAGTCTAGTTCACACACACACACCAAATCAATTCTGATTCATAATTACCCTTAATGACAGAGGGGAACTGCTTTGAACTTTCAAGACTATAGTCTTTAAATTAATTTATTAAATTTTAATTAAAAGATCATTTTAGTTATCTTGTTACAATCCATACATCACTTCCATGGTATGTTTGTCCATATGTTGTCTTCACACTTTTTTAGACATTTCCCTTCTATTGAGTCCTTATATCAGATCCTCTTTTTATTCCTTCTTCCCACACACACCCACATTGCCCCTTGAAAGCTTATAAATTATTATTATTTCCATATCTCACACTGACTACTGTCTCCCTTCCCCCATGTTTTCTGTTGTTCTTCCTCCTAGAAAGGGGTGTATGGTTATGTGTTGATCACTGCAACCAATTCCCCCTTTCTCCCTCTTGCTATTTATACTCATGTCCCTCAATTTCGTGCGTCATGAATTCCCATCTCTTATTTTTCCTGTGTACATGCTGAGTTGAGAAGCAACACTGGGGTCATGATACTGGGGGGTGAGGAATTCTCAAGGAATCAGAGGAATACTGTGTGCTTCATTGATGCATTACTGCACCCTGGTTAACTCCTCCCCTCCCGTGACCCCTCTGTGGGGAAATTGATCCATTGTCTACAGGTGGACTTTGGGCTTCTGCTACAAACCCTTTGTTTTCAACAATATAGTTTTGTTTGTTTGCTTGTCATTTGTCTTCTGATGTCTATTGCTCCATCTTATGACTACTGATGATTGCACTGGGGGTAAGTTTCTTCCATGTGGATTTGTTGCTTTTCTGCTGAGAGGCTACTTTTTTAACTTCAAGTCTTTAATCCCCTGATGATATCTTTTAATAACCAGGCTCCATCTGTCTTCTTCACCACATTTGCTTATGCACCTATTTTGTCTTCAGCGATTGCATCAGGAGGTTGAGCATCTCAGATTGCCAATTTGTTAGAATAAGGTGTTCTTGTATTGAGGGGAAGGTGTGAGCAGAGACCCGAAGTCCATCCACTACTTCAGTGTATTGCTGTGTGTGTGTGTGTATATATATATATATATATATACACACACACACATATATACACACACACATATATATACACACATATATACATGTATGTGCCAATACCAGCTACAAAACTCCTGAAGAACCCCAAAAATGGACTTCAGTCTGGGAGGGGCTGCTCCTGGAATTCCCTCATGACCAGTGGGGAGACAATAATGATGGTCACAGAACAGACCTGAAAACATCGATATTTTCTCTCTTTTTTTCCTCCTTTTCTTTTTTCTAGCTTCTATTTTCTTCTTGTTTGGCCTATGTCATAGTTGATTTGCCTACATATATAAGACAGGCACGGGATGCAAACTCGAAGAGAAAACAAATGAAGCAAAGGTCCTAGGAGGACTAGGGGAAACAGGGGGAGGGTAAGGGGTGGGATAGCAGGGGAAGGAAGCTTATGAGCAGGCAGCCCCATGGAAAAGGAGAAGCTGGGGAATTTAAATCAACAACAAGGAGGACACAGAGATCCTGGGGCTGTCAGACAAAAGGAAACCAGCTAAGAGGAAGAACTAAGAGGCAGAAATGGGAAACTGATGGAGGGAGGGAGGGTGGTGGCCAGGAGGAAAGTGAAAGGAAACAGAGGAAGGACCTAGGAAGCAAATCAATGGACAGGTGTGTACAGATGTAAAACCGTTAATCCATAAGGCTGTCATCTTGATGAGAGCAGAAAGCCTCATCTTTGTCCTGTGGAAGGACTAACTGTATGGTCAGTAGCCCATGGACTTCTTAATTATAAGATGACAAAAAATAATGATTGCATTTTTTCTATTATCTAGAAAATGCAAAATATCCAAATACAATGAAAGTGATGGTAGAAATTAGTAAGAAGGAAGAATATAAATAACACAGATATTCCTAGTTGAACTGAAATCAAAACATGGAATTAAGAACACAATACTATTACATTTTGATCTGTATTGGGATCATGTGTTAAATCTTACTTTTGATCTTCTAAGTAGTAGGAAAAGTGCAACCCTCAAAAGTATAACTTACTCTCCTCTGTAAATGAGCTGAAGAGGCATAGCAAGCAAAACAAAGTGCTATTTTAAAATATCACTTCCTCTTATAAAATAACATTATATCTACAAAATCTGTGACTAAATGTTAAACACTATTTTTTAAATAGTTTTCTTGGTGGCTCGTACATCACTTTTCACAATACATAGTTACATGTACTGTGCCAAGCACCTTCACTTGTCTGCTGCTGTTATCATTCTCCAAATATCTGCTTTTCCACTTGAGCCCTTGATATCAGCTTCTCATCCTTTCTCCTCTGCCCTTTTCCCCTCTCCCCCACCAACCTTCATTACTTTATAAATTATTATTGCTTTGTCATATCTTACACTGCCCGACATCTGCCCTCACCCATGCCTCAAATATCTTTCCTCCAGAAAGGAGGTTATTTGTACATCCTTGTAGTTGACTCCCTCTCTCTACCCCTTTCCCTCCACCCATCCAGTAACTCCACTCTCACCACTGGCCCTGAGGGGATCATCTGTCCTGCATTCCCTAGATTTCCAACTTCCATTTCTACAAGTGTATCTCCTCCAGTCCAGCTGAATCTGTAAGGTAGAATTGGGACCATGATAGTTGCGGGGAGGAAACCGTCAGGAACTAGGGGAAACGTGTGCTTCATCACTACCTCACTGCACCTTGACTGGCCCATCTCCTCCCTGCGACTCCCCTGTTAAGCATTATTTTTAAAGGCAAGGTGTTTGCAGGATTTCAGGGCACAGACCCATTTTTTCCCTGTATACAACTAAAGTAAAACTGGAACCAAAACAGCAGAAATATTTCTTAAAACATGTTCTTTAATTACATTGAAGAGTAAAATGGTAAAAGAGACAAATCACTTTGTGTTCAATGTTAAGTCAAGTACACGTTAATAACCTCTGAGCTCATTGTACTAGAGATATGAGACTATGGAAGAACTTTTCCTGCTAGCTTGTAGTATGTAATTTAGCACATCTCAGTAACTTTAATATGTAAATTTTCATATGCATATAATTTTAAAAAGAAAGAACATTAGGAAGATCAATAGGCACACT